>PVJH01005343.1:35120-113606 GCA_004026705.1 Nesogale talazaci | reverse complement strand
CAGACAGGCCAAGGGGTCCCCTGAGTCCCTGGATCCTCCTGCCCAACTCTGTCCTGGAGGGAGACAGTCCCCTCTGGCCAAGGAGCAAGCTGCTTTGGGTCCGTTTAGGCACCTCTGTTGGGGCCCAGTTTCACATCTCTGCACATGGACTCCACAGGGAGGGAGGGGCCAGAGAGAGAGCAGGAGGGTGGGGAGTGTCGCGCGGAGTAGGTTCCAGCTCATTAGCAGTCAGCTATGTCCTGTCGGGTGGTGACCTCCTCATGCCTAAAGGAGTGCAAGTCATCACAGCACAACCAAGCGCGCACTTCTGCATGACAGAGATCAGAAAGACCTGGGCTGGCCGGAGCCTAGCTCCTCTCTACCCTGAATTGTGGGACCCTGAACTCACTGCCATGAGGTCCATGCTCACCAATGTCAACCCTAAAACGCAGGGCAGGACTGCCTCTGTGGGATTCCCAGACTGTAATTCTTCATTGAAGCAGATGGCCTCATCCCTCTCCCAAAGAGTATCTAGTGGTTTTGAACTGCTGATCTTGTGGTTAGCAGCCCGGCGATAAACCACTATGCCACCAGGATTCCTTGTGGAAGCCCTGGGAAACCTGTTTCTCCATACCTGACTTCTTCATCTCTACCACCCAGGTCCCACCCGCCCCAGCCTATGGATCCTGGGGAACCTGCCAGAGACAATAGACCCTGGACACAGGCCTGCAAACTGCCTGGTGGATTCTTCCCCCCACACCCTTCCCAAAGAGAGGCTCCCTTCATCCTGAAGAAGCAGGACTGGGAGACTTTAGACCCAGTGTGAGCCACCTCTGATGCTGCTGGGACCCACGCTCAGCATCACCTCTGTTATAATCATGGTGATGTTGTCTCGGGGACACCTGTGTCCCCCTCACACATGCTGACAGTGTCCAATGGGCCTTGAAGCCCCAAGTGACAGAGACCATGAGGATAGCACTGTGGCAGACATTCTGAGCACTTGTCCCTGGGATGGTCATTGTGTGTATGTGTGTGGGGGCATGGGGGGGGCAGAGAACGACAGACCTGGCTGTCAAGGGATGTTTCCAGATGCACATGGCAAAGAGCAGCAGAATTGGGAGGTGAGAAGCCGCTCTCATTTCCTGTCTGCTTATTCTTCATGATGCACTGGCCCTGATCTCCCTGGAGCTCTCTGCTCTACCCACCTGCTTAATCAGTACAGGCTCCCAGATCTCCAGGTTTCTCTGGAAAGGAGTTTGATCCAGGGCCTAGGAGGGAAGGGATGGAGGGGAGGATGGAAATAGGGCAGGGAGGGGCTGGGCAGGACCCTCAGCAGCTCTTGCCACAGTGGAGGACATGGAGGCCTGGGCACCTGGGATAAGCCATAGCCCTCTCTAACCCAGCCAGACAGGGAGACTCCGACCAGCATGAGAAAGGGCTAGAAGTCCCACAAACCCGGGTGGTGGCGCAGATCCTCCAGCCTTTTCTGGTCTGAGCCTGGAGACCTGGCCGGACTGTGCAGGGCTCCACCTGCAGGACCCAAAGGGGCCCGTTTCCTGGATATCACCAGAGCAGGCTGTGTCCTCAATGTCCTGCCATTGGAAAGGAAGCTACTACCTCCCCACCCCCATGTTGGGCTTCAGGTATCTGGCTGGAAGCTAATTAACACCTGGTCCTTCAGAACTGCCTCTGCTGGGTGCAGGCATCTGGTGATGCCTTCAGGAAACCAAGTGCTGGTGACAGCAGGACTCACTGAAAGAGGGACCTTCTGGGGTCTGAGTCCCAAGCAGACCTTCCAAACCACAGTTAAGCCCTGGGAGCCAGTTCACAGCCACCAGAACTCCCCATGCCCTCCCTGGCCAGGCCGGTGATGTTCACTCCCCCTGGATCCAGACCCACCTAGCAGACCCCACCAGTGTGTGCACTGTAACCACACAGGCCCTGCTGTGCAGGGAAGCCCAAGACCAGCGTGACCTTCTCCAAAGAGGAAGGGGCAAGCTTGTGACAGCTGACGGTGGAGAGGCGGCTGTGGGTGGAGAGTCAGAACCACTGGACCTGCATGACCACGACACCCACCAGTTGGCCTCCTGTGGCCCCAGGCAAGGCCAGCATTTCCTTCTCTGCCACTTTCCACCCTCCTCTGGCCTGGAAGGGAACAGAAGGGAGTCTTTCAGCCACCCTCTGACTCGAAGCCCCAGACCCCTACAGGGAGAGCCCTGCAAGGTTGGGATGCCTTCCGAATTGGGAGCCAGCCATCAGGAGACAGTCAGAACAGTGCCTGCTCACTGCCCATGAGGGCTACTTCTCCTCTCTGCCAGGAGCTAAGGTGGCCACTTGTGAAAATGGCAGCACTGACTCGGACCTCCCCTAACTTTATCAGTTTCTGCGGGGAAAATCACGATCAACATCAGTTCAAGGGGGATCCTGAGAGGCAGAGATCAGCTAGGCCTCCTCCTCCAACCTCTCTATCAAGCCTGCTAGCTGCCCTCCCTCCCCTGGCTCTCCACGACACTCTTAGGGTGCTAAGACATGGCCATGGAGTGCCAGGTTTACTTGGAAAGTAGCAGGAGACAATTCTGGATCAGGAATGACTCCAAATATAATTCTTTGGTAAGGGAAGCCTCTTCTCAGCCTCACCCAGAGGTGGGTCTCTCGCTCAGGCAAGTGTTTCAAAGCTCTGGAGCGCTGCCAACACACATCCAAGGGCACTGCACTCTGCCACTATCCTCTGGCTCCGTGGGCCAGCTCCCCCACCGTAGCCACCTCATTCCATGGGCTGCAAAGCCGGCTGCATCACATCACGGGCCCTTGCTCTTCCGGTTCTATTATCCCGACATCTCTGTTGCTGCTTTTCACGGTCTGATCCCTTCATCTGGTGAGATCCCTCTTTCTCTCTGCCTTCTGGATCTACGAGGTTCCCAGCACAGGGACTCCCAGCTGCAAAGGATCTACTCCCCTCCTGGCTCTCCCTGGCGATCCTGGGGTCTCTCCTTCCTGCTTTTGAAATGACACCTTCTAAACCTTGTTTTCTTCTTGTTCTTGTGGCTAGTTACCCTAGAGTCGGTGCCCACCCATCTCATGCACAACAGAAGCAAACACTGCCTGGTCTGGCACCATGCTCACAATTGTCCCTATGCCAACTGGGGCGGCCAATGTGTCAGTCCGTCCCCTAGAGAACCTTTCTCTCTCTCTCTCTCTCTCCTTTCTCTCCTGCTTCTCCACTTTGACACACATGATGTCCTTCTCCAGGCATTGATCTCTTCTGACCACATGTCAAAGTATGTCAGACAAAGTCACACCATCCTGACCTCGCAGGAGCTCTCTGGCCGTACTTCCCTCAGGGACAGATGGGTTTCTCTTTTTACCAGTCTGTGGTCCTGTCAACATCCTCCTCTAGCATCACTATGCCAGGGCATCAATGCTTCTTCCGTCTTCTTTATTCAGCGTCCACCTTTCACGTGCATCTGAGGCAATGGAGGATACCGTGGCTTGGGTGAGATAGGGAAAATCACTAATGCCCTCTTGAGGGCTCCAGGCCCCTTAGCTGCACTGTGAGCTGCTGTCAATGGGGCACACGCACCTTACTGCCTTCTCCCATCCAATGACACAGTCAGGAAAGGCCAGATAAAAGTGATACACTGCACAGCACTGCTGTCATCGGAGCACAAGTGAGGCAGGCCCCAGGAGACGGGGTGCAGGGACATCTCAGTCTCAGAGCCTGTTGGGGGCCCCTGGCTCAGCCAGGGAAGCCGGGCTATTGCTTTCAGGATACATCTAAGCTTTCATACTAGGGCAGAGCACGTGCACCTGAAGTGTGCAGACCTCTGTGCAGTCCAGTGGATGGTGGAGAATGGGTCCTGAGAGCCCCAGAGATGAGCTCCTGGCCAGAGCAGGCAGGAAACACTCCTTTGGTGTCTAAGGGGGCGGCAGCGAGAGGGTAGGCACTTAGAGGGAGTCCAGGTGCAGAAGCAACCAGAGCTAAAAAGCAGAGCCCTTGTGACTCACAGCGTCTGTTCCTCTAAGCGACCTCTACTGGCAAAACTTTCCATGACGCCGGGGCAAAGGTGAACTGTTTAGCGTTCCGTCTTTAGGCCCAGGGAGCAGTAATGGTTGAATCAAGGCCAGCAAGGCAGGTCCACAGGCCACAGCTGGACTGTCACCGGTCTTCATATGGGCTGTGAGCTAAGAGTGGTTCAGATTTTCCTCGATTGAAAACAGATCAAGAAAAGAATGATAGTTGAATGGCATATACTATTATGTGAAACTCGAGTTTCAGTGTTCAGGAATAAAGTCTTGCCTTGTGCAGATTACAATTTATTTTTTTACATAAATACCTCCATGATAGCACTTGGTTTTGTCTCTGGGCCCACCAATCAAAATATTTACTGGGAGGTCTGTAAAATTCAGGGACTTTAGTCCAGGACAGTAACTGGATTCATGGGACCTTGGTCATCATGTCTCCATAAGGGTCCCTCACATTGTCAGCTCAGGCTGACACCATGCCCCAGTCTGCCAAGGCCCCTGGATAACTGAAAACTGAGGAGACCAAGAGTAGCCCAATTGGGAATTCTTATAGGGGCATCCTGGAAGGGGTCCTGGCTGGAGCCGGTGTGGTCTTCTCTGAAGGCGTAACCTCTGTCTGGGGTTGGCCCCTTGAAGGAGGTCACTGGCTTGGGGAGGGGAATGTTAACAGGACCATATGTTCCTCACATGTTTCAGGTGATGAGGACAGAACCAGTTCTTTTGATGGGAAACTCTGGCAGCCCTTCAATTCTGGCCCACATAGACACTGGTGCCAGACCCCTTCCTGTCGGCTCTGAGCCTGCCATCCCAACCACGACCACCACCACCCCCATTGTCCTCCTCACACACCACTCCAAAGCTGAAAAGGGCCCTCACACTCGCTTTGGTTGTTTTCTGAAACCCCTGTCACAGAGAGGGAAACGGCGGCCCAAGGAGCTCTGCAGAGAGCAGCAAAGAGAGAGAGCGGCTGTGGTAGGAAAGTTGAAGATGGCCAAGCTGGCCTCCAATTCCAGCTCCCCCTCCAGTGCCCTAGGCAAATCTCCAAGCCTCCGATTAACATCTGTAATAAGACTCCATGCCTTGCACCCATCTGTCGGCTTCAGTTCTTCTGTCTGTACAGTGGGTGGGTAAAATAGATGATGGAAAAATTAAATTAGAAAATCTGCATGTCAAGCATCTGGCACATAGTGGGTGCCCAAGAAATAGCAGCTTCTTAGAGACCCATGACTGACCCAAACCCAAATCCCCATGGGTCGCATCCCTGGTAAACAGAGCAGCTGAGCCTCCCAGGCAAGTTGACTCCTCTGAGCCTGGGGCAAGGTCATCCTCCATTAGCAGGCAGCCTCTGAGTAGCACCTATTTCCTCTCCCATATTAATTGTCTTTGCATCTGGAGCAGATGGGGTGGTAGGTCTATTTTCTCCTGTTTTTCAAAGACATGGCTGTGTAATTGAAAGAAGAGCAATGCAAAGTAGTCCTCTCAGTGGGCCCTTGCCCATCTTCTCTCCCTTGTAAATCTATTAATGAACTGTAACTGCTAAGACAAACACCCCGCCCCCCCACTGAAAGCTGGTCACCTGTTCACCATGGGGCAGCAAGATCCCCATTGTGGCCCAAGACCTGAAAAGGAAAATATTAATTAGCTTATTCATTTGCCTATCTGCAAATAAGAAAGTAGATCTTGACCGCACAATGATTTGACATTTACCAATAGACCAGGGATGCCCCGGGGAAAGGTCAGCTTTTCTTCTTTGGGGGACTTGTTTACAAGCTTCTGTTAATCAAACCTATTGTTGAAAGAAATGGGGAGATTGCACTTCATGAAGACCAGGGGCAGACGTGGGGAGAATTGAGATGAGTTAATGACAGAAACTAGGATTTGAGAGGGATCACAAGAGGTGGCTGAGTCCTTCCTAGGAGCCTGTTGGCTTCCAACAGACCCGCCCCCCTTTTCCACCCCAAAGGAGGGAGGAACATGCTTGACAGGAGGATGTCTGCAGGGAGCAAGGTGTGTGTGTGTGTGTGTGTGTGTGTGTGTGTGTGTGTGTGATCTCTGCTCCCTAGCAATGGAAGCTGGGATGGGGATTTGCATGCAGGTGATGGATTTGTTGAGGAGTCAGGAAACAGGATGGAGGGAGAAGCCAGGCAAGGACATGGCCTGAGCCTCAGCTGAAACCCACAGAACTCTCCACAGCATATGGCACCATGTGGCTGTCCTGTTTTAAGGAATGAGACTGGTCTTTCACACAAGTCCATGCTTGGCTGCAGCTCATCTAGGGAGAAAGTGGAACCTCTAAGCAGACATTTTCTAGATGAGTCAGCAGTCATCTCCCTTCACCTGAGGACAACCCTGGAGCTGGAGGGTGATGGCCCTGGCCAGGAAGTTGAGAGCAGCCTCAACAGCATCTCTTGCTCTGAGCCCACCCACCACAGACACCTGCTGGTTCTGCCTATGTAGGACCATTTTCCTTGAAATCGTCTGCTCAGCCTTCTCTCTCCTTACCATGTACTTGAAAAAGTCATCGCTCCAGATTCAGGGGTGGGCATCTTGTACCTCCTAGCCACAGAGATTAGTTCAGGGATGGGTGGGTTAGAGATGGGGTGGTAGCGAAGGCAGATGCCATTTAAGACAGATGGTCTCAGTGGCATCAAGAAGAGCATGGGTATTTGAGTTGTTCTCAGTTCCTGGCTAAATCCAGTAAGGCTTACTATAAATATTCTTGTAGTGGACGTTGGTGGACTATGTTTTCATTTCTCTATGGAATCTAAATCCGGTAGGAATATTAAGTCATAGACCGGTGTATGTTTAATGTTACATCCAAACCAAACCTATCAATGGCCACCAAGTGGACTTCAGTCCATCAGGACCCCACAAACAGCAGAGAAGAACTGTGCTCCTTAGAGCTTCCTGTCCTTTCACAGAAGGTGATCGCTAGACCTTTCTTCCCTGGTGGCACTGATTGGGTTTCAGCCACTTAGTGTTTTAGTTGCCAGTCAAATGCAAACCATCAGGAACTTGATAAGCAACCAAGAGATTATATTCTATGGGGGCATAGAATAAGAGGATGAGGTTCATGAGTCATTTGAACTGTTGAATTCAGAGTGGATAGTCTGAGATATAAACTCTCCACCTAATCAGTAATTAAAAAATTAAATTAAAGCATAATGTAAATTTCTCCTTCACTTTTTTATACCCTCTGTAGACATACACACATATATCTAATATAATACTTGGTGAATACTCAATGCTGTTATACATGCCACCTAATAGATGCTCCCATTTTGAGAAGCCTGACTTATTTTTCCCTCCTTTCTCTCCAGTCACAGCGCCATCAAACCTAAGCCAGCTCAAAAAGGCCAAAATGAACTCCTATACTGATTCGGGGCTGTACAACTTCACCATATGTGAATCAACTCTACTTAGACCTACTAGCAATAGCAAGAAAAGGGCAAGTGAAAGAACAGCACTATTTACTGAAGTAACAAACCTCCCCAAGACAAAGGAATTAAGAAAAGACATGTATAAGATCTCTATATTGAGAAGTGCAGTCAAAATAGTCAAACTACTCAACTAGACAGGTCCCAAAATATGATTACGATGATCAATAAGCATGTGAAGCTCGTCTCACTAGTTGCAGGGAGACTGTCAACTAACACCACAGTGAGACCTGGGACTCCCACCAGAAGGACTAGAATTAAGAAGCCCAAGCACACCAAGTGTTGGTGAGGATGTGGAGACATGGAATGCTCACACACTGTTGCTCTTATTCTATGCCCCCACCGTGCCCTGGAGGTCTCTTTTCCTCTGAGGAACTTCTGTCCACTCCTTTGGAACCTCCATAGTCTGTTCTCATTGATATGCAAGTCATTCTCTTGGTTTTTATCATTACAGTCATGTTCTCATACAGTTATTGTCCTTTTGTGACTGACTGGCTTCATGTCTTGAGGGACTATGTGGTTCCATTACACAGTTTGTTTGTTTGTTCATTTTTCGCAATGTGTAGGATTCCATGGAATAAAGCTTGTGGAAGTGTGGCCTTTGGAAACTTCATTTGCTCATGGGGCATGACTCAAGGTAAGAAGAAACAGCTGTAAAAAGCTGCTAATGAGCAGAACTTGAAGTGTATGAATTGTGAATCTGGGAAAATTGGACGTGGTCAAAAATGAAATGGTTAAAGATGAATATCCTAGGTTTTAGTGAGCTGAAATGGACTGGTATTGGCCATTCTGAGTCAAACAATTATATGGTTTACTCTGCTGGGAATAGCACAGTCCAGAGGAATGACTTGGCATTTATCATCAGAAGGACATTACAAAATTAATCATGACATACAAGGCTGTGATAGGATCATATCTGTCCACTTTCAAGAAAACTTAATCTATGCAACGATGATTCAAAATAATGCACCAACCACAAAAGTTAGTGAGAAAGAAATTGAAGAATTTTATCAACAATTTTAGTCTGAACTTAATCAATAGAGCAATCAAGAAGCATTTACAACTTTGGCAAATGTAATACAAGAGTTTGAAAAAAGAAGAAGGACTAGTAGTTAGCAAATACGGACTTGATAATAGAAATAGAACTGGAGCTCAGGTGATAGAATTCTGCAAAGTCAATGGCTTGTTCATACCAAATATCTTTTTTCAAAACACAAAAGGTGATTATGCACATGGATTTCTCCAGATAGAATACACAGAGATCAAATTGACTTTATCTGTGGGAAGAGACGATGGAGAAGCTCGATGTCAACAGCTAAAACCAGGTCATGGGCCAACTGTGGAACAGAGCATGAGTTGCTCATCTGTAAGTTCCATTGAAACCTGAAGAAAGTGAAAACAAGTCCATGAGAATTTGACTACATTTTAAGAATTTTGAGAGTTTTGAGAACATTTTAAGAATAAATTCATAGAAGTAAACACTAATGGCAGAAGATCAGATGAGCTTTGAGAGAACATCAAGAACATCATGAAGAAAACAAAAAAGTCATTAAAAATGGAAAGAAAGAAAAGGTCAAAGTGAATGTCAGAAGAGACTCTGAAATGCTCTTAATTATAGTGTAACTAAAGCAAATGGAAGAAAAGATGATGTCTAAGAGCAGAACAGAAAATTTGCAAGTGCAGCTATAGAAGACAAAGTCATATATTAAAATGAAATATGCAAAGGCCTAGAGTTAGAAGACCAAAAAGATGAAACGGAGTCGGACTTTCTTAAACTGAAAAAAAAAAAAACCTCAAGAAAAAAACTGAAGCCTCCAGTTGCAATATTGAAAGATCCTATGACCTAAATACTGAAGAATGCAGGAGGCATCAAAAGACGCTGGAAAGAATACACAGAGTCACTATTTCAATAGGAACTAATCAGCATTCCACCATTTCAGGTGGTAGCATGTGGTGTTGAAGGAAGAAGCTCAAGATCCACTGAAAGCACTAGTCAAAACACGGCTCTGGGAATTGATGTTATAACAATTAAAATGTTTCAACAAGCTAATGATGCACTGAAGAACTCACTCATCTAGGTCAGGAAATTTGGAAACAACTACTTGTCCAACCGACTTGAAGAGATCCCTATTTGTGTCCATGCCAAGGAAAGATGACCCAACAGAATGTTCGAACTATAGAACAGTATCATTTATCTCGCACACAAGTAAATTTTGTTAAAGATCATCCAACATTGACAGGGAAATGACAGAATTTCAGACCACATTCATAAGAGGATGTGAAACAAGGGATATCATTGCTGTCAGATGAATCTTGGCTCAGAGCAGAGAAGACCAGAAAGATGCTTACTTGTGCTTCATTGACTATGCAAAAGCATATGATGAGATGGACCACAATAACACTGTGGATGATCTTGAGAAGAATGTGGGTTCTAAAACACCTCATTGTGCTCCTGAAGAACTTGAACATGGATTGGGAGGAAGTTGTGAAAACAGAACAAGGGGATACTACTACAGAGTTCTAGATCAGGAAAGGTGTGTGTCAGGATGGTATTCTTTCATCATACTTCATCAATCTGTAGACTGAGCCAATCATCAGAGACCTGGATTATGTGAAGAAGAACGCAGCATCAGGTTTGGACGAAAGCTCAATAACAACCTGAAATATGCAAGCGACACAACCTTGCTTGCCCAAAGTGAGGAGGACTTGCATCTCTTGCTGATGAAGATCAGGGATTGTAGCCTTCGGGGTGGATTGCAACTCACCATAAAGAAGACCCAACTTTTCACAACTGGGCCCATAGGGGACATCATGATAAATGGAGAAAAGGTTAAAGCTGTCAAGTATTTTGTCTTGCTTGACTCCACAAGCAATGCTAGTGGAAGCATCAGTCAAGAGGTCAAGAGATGACAGGCATCAGATAGAACTGCTTCACAAGACCTCTCTGGACTATTGGAAAGCACAGCTGTCACTCCGAGAACTAAGACGGGCCTGCCCTAAGCCATGGTATTTCCCATCGCCTCATATGCACATGAAAGCTGAACACGGAATCAGGAAACCCAAGGAAGGATCAATGCATTTGAATTGTGATGTTGGAGAAAAGTATTGAAATGGCTATTGACTGCTAAAAGAACAAACAGATCGGTCTAGGAAGAAGCATGGCCAGTGTGCTCCTTAGAGGTGAGGCTTTGTCGTACGTACCTTGGATGTGTTGTCAGGAGAGACCAGTCCCTGGAGAAAGACATCGTGTTCGATGAAGGAGAGGGGCAGCGAGAGGGAAGAAGGCCTCGAGGAGCTGGACTGACAGAATGGCTACAGCAGTGGCATCTGGTGTGGAGCCATGGTGAGGAAGCCACAGGACTGGGCAGTGCTGTGTTCTGTTGGGCAGAGAGTAGCTATGGGTCAGAAGGACTCGGTGACACCTAATAACTGCAGCAGCTGCAGTCTTCCATTCTGTGTCTGCACCAAATTGTCTTTCTCCATTCTTCTACAGATTAGCTTTGGGGCAATTTCCAAACTTTTGCTGTTGTGCACAGTGCTGGAGGGTACACACACAGCAGTGGATCTTATGGGATTTCTATTCCCAGTTGATTGAGGTCATGCCATATGTCTTTCCATGATGGCTGTACATTATATTATCTTTTCATCTCCTCTTTTCATAGACTCTTGGAAGCCCGTAAGTAGTCACTCATTAGAATTATTACACGAGGTGGATAGTAGCATGACTAATTGCATTTTTTCATGAGGGACAGGAGGCACAGAGAGCTTATATGACTCCATCAAGTCTGCCAAGCTAGTAAAAGCAGAGCCAGAATGCTAACCCAACCAGCCTGGCTCAGACAGGAGAGAGAACAAGCAAGAACTGAGAGGGAAGAAGAAGGATTTATTCTGTTCTATGTGCCAAAAGCTGTACACACCAGATCCCTTGAACCTCAGTCACCAAGCACCCGCCATATGCTGCCCTGATAATACAGCAGTCCTAACTCATGGCGCAAGCCTCATTCCCTTCTTATCGTCAAGGAAAGTAGAGTTAAGTGATTTCTCTGTTTCAACAGGCTGGTCAGTGGTAGGCCCTAAGCTGAAGCCTCACTTCATAGCTCACACTGTGTCTCTGGTTGGGATGGAGGTGACCTTTTTTGCTCATCTTCTCCCAGGAGGCCACCCAGGCTTCAAGGAAGGAGTCTGGTCAATGTTTCAGAGACTTCCAAGGGACATAAGATGCCATTGACTCATTGGGGTGGCCTTGTCTGCTTGGGACACATGGCCTGATTTCTCAATGATCACAGAATCCTCCAGAATATGCATATCTTGAGAGCAGGGACCTCGTGAGTCTTAGCCTCTGCCAGTCCAGTGTTGAGCCAGCGCCCAGCTGCCACCCAATGAACTCCACTTCATCATCTGTGAGAGCAGAACTGTGGCCATGAGGTTTTCAAGGACTGGTATTGCAGAATTAGATCACCAGGCCTTTCCTCAGCTGTACCTCTGGAGGGATACGGGTGCTTCACCTTTCAGCAAACTGTCAATCACTTTAGCCATTGCACTACCTAGGGATTCCCCCAAGGGATTATCAAAAAGTTCGTGGGTAAACTCCATTACCTTTAATTCCACTGATCTACAACTCTGGGGAGCCTTTTAATAGGAGATGCTCAATAAGTAGCTGGAAAACCAAAGAATGGAGCCCCTTTTATTCCCCCAGCATTTTCCTTCACTCTGTGCTCACCCAGTCCAGGGATTTTTAGTTCAATTTAAAAAGCAAAGCATTTCCAGTTTGAACAGGATGGTTGTCATGCCCACAGCTTAAGCCCAGGACCCTGGATCCCAGACTCTTCTGGATTACATAGCAGTGGCGCATCCCCTTCAGTGGACCAAGGTGCAGACTCTGGGCCCACACAGATCTGGGGTTAGGTCCTAGATCTGCCACCCACCTCCTCTTCTTTCTGAAAAGTTCCCCTGGAGTCAGAAACTGCTCTCCTCACAAAGAAAGCTGGACCTGGAGCATCCGGAGCCTCTCAGAAAATGTTGTTCCTAGACAGACTGGAGCCTTTCCCTCTGCTCCCTGCAGGAACCAACTGGCAGGAAGGTGGGCCCCATGTGCAGGTCTGTCTGCAAGTGCTGGTCCAGGCCTGGAGGTTCCTGGGGAGCAAAGGGATGAGAAGCCAAGGTTGGGGCTCAGTCCCTGCTCAGGGGAGACCCCCTCCTCAGTTGCGAGGAGGAGGAGTGAGGATGAGGCTTTACCACCCACCCACCTGCTGAGAAACACACATCAGAATATGGTCCTGGTAGGATAGGACGAAGGTGGGGCATACTGGAGCTGGGCAGTGGGGGTGGTGTCCACCATGACAACAATTGGGCCCAGAATGACTTTCTTCCCCTTCCCTCTGTGCCAGCAGCATAGATGAAAAGGCCTAGACTGGAGCCACTGCTGCCCCACCCCATGGTTTCTGCATGGGTACCAAGCAGGGGCCCTCCTAGCCTCTCCAGGGGCACCATCTCCCTAAGTCTGGTTGGCCCAGCTGCCTGGGCATCCAGGGATATTTCTAGAATAGCTGCCTGTCACTAGACAGTCATCTGGTAGGACTCCTACCCATTGGCACTGCTTTGTCCCATTCAGGCCCTGGGTCTCCCATCCCCTTCTGCAGGAAGCCAGTGAAAATGACCAAAGCCACGGTCAACTGCCACCAGGAGAAGATCCACATGATGAGTGCTATGGACTGGAGCTTCACCAACCAGAGCACCCTGCAAGAGGACGAGTGGCTGAGCTTCATGGATGTCCACAGCTATCGCCCCTGGTGTGAGAACTGCCTTGTCCTCCCTCAGGCCCCTGAACAACAGACCAATCGCCCTTCTGGCTCCTCTCATTTCATGTGAGCTCTGCAAATCCCTACGTAAAATGTGAAGCTTTGTTGAGCATGTCAGCTTGACTGTGTGTAGGATCAGGGGATGAGGAAGAGGACCCTGTATTGAAGGGGTGGGTCTGCCTGTGCAGAGTGATGAGAGGGGATCAGAGTCCACTGGTAATTGAGCATCTGCTGTGTGAAAAGAGGCTGAGAGGGATGACTCCAGGTGCCCACAGATCCAGGCTGCAGCTCACAGCTCTGGTGTGAACCTGGGCAAGCTGCTCAGCCTAGCTGTGCATGTTTCTTCAACTGTGAAATGGGCACATGGCATAGACCGCCTGGCAGGTGAATGGCAACTGTGCATGCAACACATTTAATGCTGGATCGATTCGCAGAAAGAAGGCAGTCCATCCCATCTGACATTATGTTTCAGGGCTGGTACCTGCACTAGGAGCTTTCTGTGTGTTCATGACAACTCTCCTTTTTACCTTTTTACCATGTGCTACCTGCTTGCTACCAATCTACCTAATGCTTTTGTATATTTTGAAGAGCAGGAATATGATAAACCCCATGAATCACACCTTGGGGAGAATGTTGCCAGGAACCCTGAAAGGGATCCCTCCCTGGATGCAGCCCCCACTGCCTCCCAAAGGAGACCGAAGTCTTGGTTTGAGTGTTCCCCTTTCCTCTGTGGCTTTGCCACTTACATATGTACACAAGTATGTCAAAGGGCGGAGCAGTTTACTTCTGCTTCTGAGAGAGCTTTATAAAGTGGCCCGCTGATTTATTTGTTCTATCGTGCCTCTGTTTTCACTAGACATCATCTCTAGGCATGGCCATAGAGATGAATGAAGCTGTAGTACTTTCATTTTACCGACAACATGGTATAAAGAGACAGGCAGACAGGTAGAGGCTACTCAGTCAACCCTTACTAATGGCAGTTTTATTCGCAACAGAACAAATGGATACCTGGTCCTGAAGCACTCTCATCCCTGCTGGTATGCCTGGGGCCAAGCCTGAACCCCCATGTCCATCCATCTCCCAGAGTCTCCCCCACCCTGGTTAGGTCTCTGTTTAGGCCTCTGTTTCTCCAGACATGATGTTCCAATTCAAACCTTTGATCCCTTTTTTGATGTGTCCAAGCCAAGCAAAGGAGATAGGGCGTTTTGATGGGCCTTCCTTGGCTGGTTTTCAGAAGGATCACCAGGCCTTTCTTTGCAGTCTGCGGTAGTTCCGAAGCTCTACTGAAACCTTCAGTATTTGACATACAGATGGCTTAGTGTCCAGCATCATGGCCACACACAAGCCAGCCCAGCAAGAACAACAGGAAGCAGATCACATCCATGATATGAGCACATCACAGTTCATGGCGCCACCCCCATTGCCAACATGGTTCAGTTTTTGAGGTGGGGGTGAAGGGAATTGTACATCTGCTTTATTTTGTTAGTTTGGGGTCTGTTATTACAAATGAGATGGCTGTAAGCATTCTTATGTGTGTCTCCTGATGTACCTGAACAGTAGATTCTCTGAGGTATATTCTCTTCGAAGCAGATGTGCTTCTTGTAGGCATGGACATTCTCACCCAACAAGATAGTGGGAATGGTTCTATAACATGATTGTGTCCACGCTCACCTGGTGTGAGGATTCCCATTGCCCTCAACCCAAATTCAAGCTGGTCAGAAGTCTGAAATTTAGTCAGGCTTTGGACATAAAATGGTACTCCTCAATATTCATCATGTCCACTTCCCTGATTGTTCATTAAACATATTTTGAAATGATTATTGGCCATTCTGTTTCCATCTTCCAGGAAATGCCTGTTAACTGATTTTCTATTGTTTGCTTGTTGCTATCCTCGCACATTTGTGGTGTACTTTATGCATTTAGGATAATAATCATTTATTGATTACATGTTACAGATTGCTTTCCCGGGTTTCGGGTATGTCTTTTTGCTTTATCTGTAGTCTTTAGATGAGCAGAAGCTCATTATTGCAATTTAGTCAAACATTTCAATCTTTTTTTCCTTCTGCGGTTAGCACTTTTAGTGTTGTAGTAAAGAAATCCTGCCCTACTTCAAATCATAAAAATACTCTTACATTTCTTAATCTTGGTTATTTAATTCCACATTCAAATCTTTATCCATCTGGAATGGACTTGTGTGGCATTCCCATCAGCTCTTTCATTTTTGCCTATCTTTGAACCATACGGGTAACTGGTTGTTCCCGCCTGGTCCACCTTCTCCCCACAGGTCTCTGAAAAAGCCTGTCATTTCCACCCAGCGTGGAACCGACTCAGGACACTCTTTTTCTCTCCCTCTGCTGTTTCTTGTGGTTGGTTGCAGTGTTGTGTTGTAGTGGTGTGTGTGTGTGTGTGTGTGTGTGTGTGTGTGTGTGATAGTTGCTTGGTTGGTTTGGTGATGCCCTGCTTTTATACAGCTCTGGGCTGACACTAGTCACAAGAACTCTCCGAGTCTGTGTGTCTGAAATGGCACAGCCCTTGCCTTGTTCTTCTGATGCATCTTGACTGTTTTTCCCCCTTTATTTTTTTTTCTCTTGTGAACTTTATAATCATCTTGTCAAGTTCTTTGAAATACACTATTGGGAATTTGACTGGAATTTTATTGAATCTCTAGAACAATTCAAGGAGAAAGAACTGACATCTTTACAATATTAAGTCCTCTCACCTATGAGTGTGATATATCTTTTCACAGTTAGGTCTTGAATGCCTTTCAATAATTTTCCCTAGATGAGTCTTTAACATATTTTGGTTCAATATATTCTTGTGCCCCTTATATTTTTATGAGTGATTGGCTTTAAACTTTAGTTTGTAACTGTTGCTAGTCAATGGAAGTACAATGGCATCAAGGCTTTGATTTTATCCACTTTGATATGATCTATCCACTTGGACTCTCTTTGCATTCTAATAATTTTCCAGTAGGTTACTATGGATTTTTATGAGCATTTTAAAATAATAACATTTGTATCTCAATTTCTCCTTAGTACTTAGCCTTTCCTTTATTTTCTTATCTTACTGCACTGTCTCTGGCTGACACATTCAATGAATTATTGAATGGAACTGGTGATAGGAAGTATCCTTGGCTTGTTGTCTTGGCTTTAAAGAGAATTGCTCTAGCTCTTCAACATTTGCGGTAAATTTATGGTGGTATACTTTAGTGGATTCTAAAAGTTTTCTTTTGTTTCTAGTTTGCTTTTTTACTTAATGGGTGATAAATTTACCAAAAGGTTTTCCCTGAATTTGTCGAGATGACATAATTTGTTGCTAACAATGCAGCAGGCATTGAGAGCTTTTCTAATATCTGTTGAACCCTAAGTTCCTGAAATAAATGCAACGTGATCATAATGCATGATTCTTTTTTAAAAAAATGTGTTGCCAGATTCTGTAATTTAATAATAATGCTTATGACATTTTAAAGGAAAATTAACATTTACACAATTGACATTCCATTTCCATAACTCAACCATCCATTTATAGTCCAATTTTCTCAGCTATCCCAGTATCATTAATAGCATCTTTCTCCTCTAGTCCAAGACTTAGTATTATATATCACTATCATGTGTCCTGATTGTCCTTTAGCCCGAGAAAACTCTTCAGTCTCACGTTGTCGGTCAATATTGAATTTTTCTACATATATATTAGCTGTATTTTGTCTGGTGTTCCTTTGAAAAAGATATTTTTTGCATGTGATTTGGGTGAAGTCTTACAAAGCAAATCATTTTCCATTCACTAATTCATACACATTCTGCTTCTTGCCGTTGGTGGAAACTACCACAATGTAAGCTCTCTAATCTCACTCGCTCCCTGTGTTTCCCATTTCTAGCTCTCGTTTCTTTCATCCTGTGTTCTACCTTCTTTCTTCCTCCCTTCTGAGTTTTGTCCTTGGCTCAATGCTGCCCTTTTGATCTCAATCGGATGGTTTTTCTAAGGCGTGTGTACATTCCTTGTGTCAGCATAACCCTTGCGAATGTCTATTGCTTGACTGAAAATTAAGTCTGAGGAGTGCCTTCCTTTCCAGACCTGAAGAGTATTAGCATCGAAGGGCCCAGGTTCGAAGGGTTCCATCAGTCTCTACCTGACCTGGAAGCTTATTTGTTTTTGATTTTGCTCTTTTGTGATTTGGGGTTTTGTTCCACAATGTCCTCCCACACTATCCAGCACCTTCTAGCGTGATCCCTTTCAAAGCACCAGGGAATGCATGGTCACTGAGCTGCATCCAGTTCTTCCAGCCGCCGAGTCCTAGTCCCTCTGCATCATTGTTCCCAGTTGAGCTCTTCTTCCCTCCAAACACAGAGAGAGCCGCAGTCATTGCTCACGATTTTTACCCCTGAGATCATGAGGGGGGAAATGGGCTGTGGAAGTTCTTTTTCTTTCCTGCAATTCCTTTATCAGGTGGTTGGTGATTGTTATGGTTGGTGTTGAGTTCCATTAAGTCAGTTCTGACCCACAGTGACCTTAAGCACAACAGATCAGACACTGCCCGATCCTGTGTCATGCCCAGAATTGTCCCTGTGCTTGAGTCTATGATTGCAGCCACAGTGCCAAGCCATCTCCTCGAGGGCCTTCCTATCCTTCGATGTTCCTCTAGTTTACCAAACATTTACCAAACTTGACCAAAAATTTATTTGAGGACTGTCTCCATTCTACTAATTTCTGCAACTTTGGAATGATATGTTCCCTGAAAGTTTGGGGAAGTCATCTATAAAACAATAGAAGCCTGGAATTTTCTTTATAGAACTGTTTAAATTCTAATTCAATTTATTTAAATTAACATAGAGCTATGCATAACATCCATTTCTTTTTAGTCTCCTTGAATAAGTTATATTTCTAGAAGGATGTCCATTAAGGTTCAGAATTGTTGGTGTATGTGTTTAGTCCAGGTAAGCTAGAGAAACAAATTCATAAACACGCATATGGATATAAGGGAAAGGTTTAGATATAAGAGGAATGGAACTTTGAGAAAACATCCCAACCCAGTCCAGGCCAAAGTCATAAGTCCGATATTAGCCCATATGTCCGATACCAGTCTATAAAGTCTCCTTACGACTCATGAAGCACGTGCAGTAGAGGTGCCCTGGCACTGGCAGGGGTCTCCCCATGGCTCCTCATTTCCAGGGTACAGAGTCCATCAGCAGTATCCATTGACTGTGGGAGCATCTTAGCGCTGGCAGAGATCTTTCTGTGGCTTCTCTGGCCCCAGAGGTCTGGGTCCATCAGGGCAAGCCCATGTAACTTCTCCTCTGACTCCTCCATCCTCTAGGAATCATGATTTATCAGCATGCTGTCATCTCATCTTATCAGTAGATTGACTGCAAGAAACTGAGAGTCAAGTTTCTCTTCTCCAATTGGGAAATACCAAGAGATTTCCCAGAAATCTCAAGAGAAAACCATACCCACACAGAGGCGTCATTGGCTACTCATTGGCTATCCCCAGATTGACAAGTTAGACTCCACCCCTAGACTCCCAATCATGAACTTGACATCACGAATACATGGCTGTCACAGTGTTTATTAGTCTGTAATATTATTCTTGTTATATTTTCATGCACCCATTAAATCTTTAGATCTTGTTAGCCAAGGCCCAGGGAAGGAGAGACACTAACCCAGGCCCCAAATGCACAAGTGACAGAGCCAGGATATCCACAGACGTAGGCTTTTCCAAATGGCAACCCTATGTCATTTCTATTCCATCTGTACCAGGCTTTGATAAAGTGGGAAATATTCAAACAGTTATTAATGGGAGGGAAAGGAAACTTTGGCTGTGGGGAACCAAATGTAAGTACATTCAAGTAGAAAGGCGAGGACATGGATAAGTCTGATTAGGTTGCATTCTCCTGTAGGAGAGAATTGAGTGCAGAAGAGAGTTCAGGAGTGGCAGTACCAAGATACAAATCTTGTCATTGAGCCTTGGCGACGGATCCCCAGGAGACTCAGTGTCTAATAAAAGAGTCGCTACTGACCAAGGAAAGACTATTTCAGGGATACCCATACATAGGACATCCAGACAATTAAGACCATCAGAGTTCTGAGAAGGAATGCTTTGAGACAGGGCAGTGAATGGTAGTAGCAGTGTTTGACTGATCATGAGTCAATAAGGTGACAGTATATAGGATTCAGAGCACAAGCAAATACCAAAGTACCTAAGACAGGGAGATGCTGTGAGTAAAAAAGAATGGGATAGGATCCCTTAGTTGTTTATATTTCTTAGGAATTGATGGGATGCCCATGGAAAGGTTCAGAAAATCAAAGACGCACTGGACACACTCCTTTGTCTTTGACAGGAAATTTGGAAGACATCCACTTGGCCAATTGTTTATAATAAATCCATATTTGTACCCATTACAAAGAAAAGGAAATCAACAGAATGTTCAAACGATAGAATGGTATCATTAGTATCACACTCAAGTAAAATTTTGCCTAAGATCATCCAACAATGGTGCACCAATACATTGACAGGGAACTTCAAGAAGTTCAAGCCTCGAACAAGGGATATCATGGCTAATGTCAGTTGGATCTTGGCTCAAAGCAGAGAATGCTGGATCCAGTGGGATTTTTCTCCCACTGGCCTGGGCTCTTCCTGCAATGGGCATCATTACATGTGCTGTGTAAGTCTAAAGAGGAATTTATGGATGAGTATTGGACATATGGGCTAATATTGGACTCATGGACTTAATATGGACTGGGCTAGGATTTTTTCTAATATATAATTGCTCTTTGATATAAAATTTTCTCTTTCACATATAAGAGCATCACTGGATTTGTTTCTCTAGTCAACACAGACTAGTAGCTAGCCTTCAATATGTATTACAACTCAATGTAAGGAAGACTAAAAGCTTCACAACTAGAACAAACAGGTAATACATGGAGAAAAGGCAGATGTTGTCAGGGATCTTGTCTTACTTGGCACCACAATCCATGTTCATGGAAGCAGCAGTCAAGAGATAAAAAGTCATATTGGCGTGAGGTAAATCTGCTACATAGATGTCCTGGAGTATTGAGGGACAAGGATGTTACTTTGAGGACTAAGGTGCATCTGGCCTAAGCCATGATATTCTCCATTGCCTCATATGCATATGAAGTTGGACATTGACTAAGGGAGACTAGGGAAGAATGGATGTATTTGAATCGTGGTGCTGGAAAAGAATATTGAAAGTATCATGGACTCCTAAAAGGACACACCAATCTGTCCTGGAAAAGTGAGGCCAGAGTGCTCCTTGGATGTAAGGTTAGCAAGATTTTGTCTTACATACTTTCTCCATGTTATCAGGATAGATCAGTGCCTAGAGCAGTGGTGCTCAACCTTCCTAATGCTATGACCTTTAATATAGTTCCTCATATTAAGATGATCCCCAACCATAAAATTATTTCCATTGCTTCTTCATAACTGCAATTTTGCCACTGTTATGAGCCATAATGTAAATCTCTGATACGCAGGATGTATTTTCACTGTTACAAATTGAACATAATTAAAACATAATGATTAACCGCATAACAACCTGTAATTATATATCAGGAAATATTTATTTCTAATTACAAATAAGTAAAAATTTGTCGTGAAGTATGGTGCAGTGTGGGTAACAGT
Source organism: Nesogale talazaci (assembly GCA_004026705.1). NCBI lineage: Eukaryota > Metazoa > Chordata > Mammalia > Afrosoricida > Tenrecidae > Nesogale > Nesogale talazaci. The sequence continues at coordinate 92,736 of PVJH01005343.1, read as the reverse complement.
CTTCATGGCAGGTACTGGTATGCGGGCCTCTCTGCATGTGGGTGGACCTGCTTGGAGATAGATAGAGGAGTGGTGTCTCCATTCCTAAGACCATCAGAAATATGTGTCTTCCGGTGGCCGCAGGCAACCCCTGTGATAGGGTCATTCGACCCTCAAAGGGGTCGCAACCCACAGGTTGAGAACAGCTTCGTTAGAGAAGGACATCATGTTTGGTAAAGGGGAGGGGCGGTGATACAGAAGAAGACCCTCAAGGAGATGGTTTGGCAAAGTGGCTGCATCAGTGGATTCAGACCTAGGAGCAGTCGTGAGGATGGCACTGTGGGTAAGAGCTGATCCAATGACACTCAACAACAACAACAACAACAACATGTCATTATTTCAGCTAGTTTATGTTTTAATAGAAAAAAGTCCTCCTGTGGAAGATAGTGCTCGATGTAGTCATTGATGTAACATGCTCACCTACACTGACTGTCTCTGAGTCTAGCTCCACTCCCGTGTATCCTGGGTCCCCCTAGAGTCCTGTGCTCGGGGGGGGGGGCCGGGGATCATAAATAGCATATGCAAATGATCCGAAAGAAAAGGGGACATGCATGCTGCACACATTTACTCTGCTCACCTGAGTGTGCTTTTGGCGCATTGGATTTAACTTACAAAACATAAACCCGATGATAAAATTTATTAAACATTTCAGAAAGGCAAAAAGGAGCATTAAACCAACCAGGGCCTGCATTCCTCTGAGCACAGAGACCTGTGTAAGTGCATAGACCACAAGCCCCCAAACGGGCAAATCGATGTCAGTCCTAGTCAATCTAGACTAGGCTTTGACAAAGTGGGTCAGATTCAAACAGTTAATCATAGGAAGAAAAGGAAATCACGGCTGAGGGGCAGCAAATGTACATGCACTCAACTGGAAAAGTGAGGACTTGCAGAAGTCTGACTGAGGTGGGTTCTCCTGTGGGTGCAGAAGAGAGTAAGGAGTCGCAGTGCCAAGATACAAGTCTTGTTATTGAGTCTTGGCGATGGATCCCCAAGAGACTCCGTGTCCAATAAAGAAGTCACGACTGATCAAGGAATGACTCTTTCAGGGTAATTCCAGTCTGCTCCTACTCTTTCAAAGGAGTTGGAGGTTTGGGCAACGGGTGGTGAATGGTGAAACACAATTTAAGGATCCCAGTTGTACAACTGCAAAAAGACAGAATCTGCTAAAATTTGAAAGAACTTTGAAGAGATTTTACCTCCAGATTCTGCAGAAAGAAATGTTGACATTGATTTTGACCATGAAAATACAGAGCCGAGAACCAGGTGGATCACTTCCTGTGTGGTAAATTGTAACAATGATTCAAAATTTTAAGTACAAAGTAGATAGGGAAGTGATGACCAGTCCCATTCAGGAGAGAGGAACACACAAATGGATTCAGCTTTTTCAGAGCATGACATAAGATGCTGAAAGGAAGGAAACAACCACTTAACAAAATAAAATGAGTTCTTAAAGGTCATGTGTGGGCTAAATGGCCATACAGAATCCCAAGAAGCCCAGATACAGCCAAAAGGTAAAAGAAACCCGTTGTTAGAAACATGCGATGTCTGCTGCAGAAGAGAATAGCCCCATCAAAACTTAAACTACCCTCAGTTCTTGACTAGGTCTGATTTAAAGTATCACACTTATGCTTCAGAGACAAGCAGGTCTGCTTATTTCTAGGATTGAACACCATTTGCTTTGGTGTCTGCTGTTGTACACATAATATCCAGCATGCAATCAAAGGCATGAGATAAACACAATTGTCTGGGGGAAACAATCCATTGTCTAAAGATAAAGCAATCAATAGGACCAGACCCAGAGATGAAACAGATGCTTAAACTTTCAGAAGAGTGTTTTAAAAGAATGATGGATCTTATGTTAAATCATGTAGTGAGAAAGATGAAGACCATGCTTGAACTGATAAAAAGCTTCATCAAAAAGAAAGGAATTATTAAAAAGAGCTAAATGTAACTACCTATGTAAGAAATCATCATCTTAAAAAAACACAATCAGAAATGGAGAACTATTTTGGTGGACTCATTAAAAGACTGTGTAGTTAAATAGAAATTTTCCAAACTGAGAAACAAAGTGGAAAAGAAGGTTTAAAAAAGAACACACACACACACACACACACACCACTTACATGTAAGTGAAGTCCTACAAGAAGAAGAAAAAGAGAGAAAAGATACAAGGAAAAAATGCCTAAAGAGAAAATGACTAAGAATCCCCCATATTTAATGAAAGCTACTGGTAAGTCTTAGATAGAAAAAGAAGTTGGAATACCCCCCCACACACACACACACACTCACACACAGGTACACATAGACACATAGAAACACTCATCACTTAAGTACATTATTGTCAAGCTACTGAAGACCAGAGATTGCTTTTTGTTCATCTTCAAATCAGTCAGAGGTAGGGGTGGGGAATTGCATATTGAGGAACAAAGATAAGAATGATATCTGGCTTCTCATTAAAAACTCTTCTGGCAACAAAGAAAGTAGAGTGCCGTTTTTAAAGCAAAGAAAAATAACCTGCCTATACCCAGCAGAACAATATAGTTTTTGAAATATGAAATAAGAAAAAAATAGAAACAACAAAAGGTGAAAATTTATTATAAGCTGACCTGCATTATAAAAAACGTTAAGAGAATTACTTCAGGGAGAAAACGTAACAGTTGATCGACATTTTGTTCTATGCCCAGTGGGGAAAGAAGCAGTGGCAATGGTGAACATTAGGGTAAGTGTACTTTTTCCCAATTTTTCATCATTATTAAACCTATATGACTGTCTGAAATGACATAACAACCAGTTTCCATTGAGTCTTTCTGTGTACGGCAGCCCCCTGGGTCTCTGAATGAGGTGATTTTCAGAAGTAGATTTCCAGACCTTCCCTTCAAAGTGTCATTCAGTGGACTTGAAAGGCTGATATATTGATTATGACCCAAGCTCCAACCATTTTCGTCACCCAAGGACCCCTGAAAAGAGTAATAAAGTATTGGGATATTATAATACAATTTATGCCAACGATACTGCAAGGGATGAAAGAGAGGAAATGGAAAAGGTTCTTTTAAATCTTATTATATAACAAGTAAACAATCAAACTATATTGCTAGGATAGACTGTGCTAGGACAAAAATGGGGACTAGCAATGCTAGACTCTAGACAAATGACTGTGCAGCAAGAACTTTAAAAGTCAAAAGAGGTGTTACTAATAAGCCAAGTTCTTACTATTTTTAATTGCTAACAAGTCATTCCAACTCATGGTGACCCTATGTACAACTGAAAAAAGTCTCAAGTTCATCCCCTCCCCCTTCCCTATCATGTCTTTGCTATCACAGTGTCAATTGTGGTAGACCCTGACCCTCTGCTTTTATAAACATGAAGCCCTTCCCCAGGGAGCTGTCCTTCCCGATAACATTTCTAAACTATATGAGAAGAAGCTTCTGCATCTTCACTTCTAAGCAACATTCTGACTGTACTTCTTCCAAAACAGATTTATCTCTGTTTAATTTGGCTTGGTTGGGGTTTTTTTTGGAAGATTATGGTCTATTCTTTACCAATACCATAATTCAAATACACCAGTTCATTCTGTTCTTCCTTATTCATGGCCCAGCTATCACATTCCAACCACCAGTAATTATCACTGCACCTTAATTCCATGTATGATCAATTTCAGACTCAGAAGTTGGTAAAGAGCTTCAATTTCTTCATCCTTGGCACTGATGATTATTAGCACATCAATTTGAATCATTATTGCATTAACTTGTCTTCGCCACTCGATGCTCATCACCAATAGTATTATACTTCAGTAACCTCTTGAAATGTTCTTTGTGACAAGAAATTTGATGCCTCTTCTCTCCAATTTGTCATTCCTGGCATAGAAAACCATAGGCTTGTCCACTTGAAAATGGTAAAGATCTTCAATTTCTTCATCCTTGGCACTGATGATTATTAGCACATCAATTTGAATCATTATTGCATTAACTTGTCTTCGCCACTCGATGCTCATCACCAATAGTATTATACTTCAGTAACTTCTTGAAATGTTCTTTGTGACAAGAAATTTGATGCCTCTTCTCTCCAATTTGTCATTCCTGGCATAGAAAACCATAGGCTTGTCCACTTGAAAATGGCAACACCAGTCCATTTCAGCTCACTCATGCCTAGGATATAGATAATTATTCATTCCTTTTCATCTTTGATAACTTCTGATTTGCTGAGATTCACACTTTGTCCATTCCATGTTCCAATTATCAATGAATGTGTGCAACTGTTACTTCTTTTTCTTGCAGAGTAGTGTCAAATCAACTCATGGAGGTCCTGAAGATGTTGCTGCATCTAGTGCAAGTCAATTGGTCCCAAAGGGATCATCATCATAGTGAAAGTCAATTCTATTTTGAGGTGGCAGCTCTTCCCGAGCTGTATTTCCCATTCCTTCTAACCTGAAGGGTTCACCTTTTGGCACTACTGATGAGTGGTTGCTTATAAACCAAAGTAGAGTTGGAGTGGGACAATATAAGCTGCCCAAATGATCCAAAAAAGGCAAGAAGAGAGAAGAAAAGAACAGATTTGATAAGAAGAAAACAAATACCAAAGTATTATATTTAAATCTAACCATATATGTAATTGTGTCAAATGCAGGTGGTCCACATAAAATTTCACTTTGCTTTATGGCTGTGGTAACCCATATTTAAGATATCACTGTAAGAATTTAGAGAGAGAATTAAAAATTATATCATAGGAGATTGGGGACCCAAAGTCCATCTGTAGACAACTCTACATGCCCTTATAGAAGGGTTGCAGAGAGGAGATGAGTCAGTCAGGGTGCAGTGCAGCAATGATGCACTAGAGCAATGAAGTATTTCCTCTAGTTCTTAAATGCTTCTTCCTCTCCCTTCCCCACTATCATGATCCCAATTCTACCTTACAGGCCAGAGAATGTAAACTGGTACAGATAAGAGTCAGAACCATGAGGAATCCAGGACAGATGATCCCTTTAAGACCAGTGGTGAGAGTAGTGATACCAGGATGGTGGAGGAAAGGTGGGGTAGAACGTGTGAACCAATTATAAGAATCTCCCTGGGGTATGGACAACTGAGAAGTGGATGAAGGGAGGCATCGGACAGTGTACAATATGACAAAATAATAATTTATAACTTATCAAGGGTTCATGAGGGAGGGGGAAAATGAGGAGCTAATACCAAGGGCTTAAGTGAAAAGCAAATGTTTGGAGAATGATGATGGTTACAAACGTACACATGTGCTTGGCATACAATGGATGGAGGGATGGATTGTGGTAAGAGCTGTATGAGTCCCCCATAAAATGATTAAAAATAAATGTCAAAAATTAGATATAGGGCCCAAAAGAATAGAATAAAATCAAGAGACAGATCCACACATATATGGCTGTACTGTGATAGATTTGATGCCAACTTGCCCGGGCCACGAACCGCAGTGATGTGGCAGTTAAGCCTCCTTCATAAGGTGCAGGTCATAGCCTGATGATGTCTTCTTGGGATATGGCCTATCTCATATCCACAAATAGATATCTTCCTCCTACAGTCTGGATCCTGTGCCTTTTTTCCTTGGGACTTAGGCTGGTGGCCTACAATGTGACCTGCTGGCCACAGGAGCTATTGGCAGCCTGTCATTTTGCCTACCTGTTCTCTACTCAGCTGTGCCTCCACTACGCTGTGGTCTTCTTATTTCCTGCTTTCACCTCCTGCCTCCTGGTTCACCTTCTAGATTTTTGGGTCCTCAGGACCAGCAGCTGCATGAGTTTGGAAGACATTTAATCTATGGACTTGAGCTGCACCAGGGCAGCCACTCTGGCTAAATAGGCCACTTTCTTGTGATCAAATTCTCTTTTTTGGTGTACATTTCATTACTGTGCATATACATGTGTCACTAGTTTTGTTTCTTCAGAAAATCCAGTCTAACACCAAGGTAGTTAACTTTCCACAAAGAGGACACGATAATGCAAAGGGAATAGGTATTACTTTAAATAAATACTACGAAAGCTGGATTTTTTTTTCCTAAGGAAAGAATCTCAAACCATACCTCTTACTATACACAAACGTTACCTAAGTCCTCTTTCACTTATTTGAAATGTAATACTAAAATTATAAAGCTTTTAAAAGAAAGCACAGGGGGCATGGTCATTGTAACCTTAAATTAGGACACATATACAAAATAGGAGATTGTGCATAGTGACAATAAAACCCTTTAAAATGCTTTAATAGATACACTTAAGGAAATGAGAAGACACACTACAGACAGAAAAAATACATATGCAACAAGTTCTGCATCTGATACAAAAGAGTTTGTCTCAGGACCCAAAACCCTGGTGGGGTAGTGACTTATGTGTTGGCCTCTTAACCACACAGCCTGCAGTTCAAATCCACCAGCAGCTCTGCAAGAGAAAGATGAGGGATTCTGCTCCCCTTCAGACTTACAGTCCTGGAAACCACAGGGGCAAATTTATTGCATCTTTGACTGTTGCTATGAGTCAGTAAAGTTTCTACAGCAGTGAATCGAGAGATGTAACAACCATCCGAGAGGAGAGCTCGTTCTACTCTGCCAAAAGGGGTCACGATGTCAGAGCAGATTCGACAGCACCCAGCCACAACATCCGGAATTCAGAAAAACAGCTCACTAATAAGAAGGAAAGCAGTAACACCACAGCAAAAGTCTGAACGGCTTCTTCATCACAGAGGAGAGATGTGTGACAAGTTCCTAAGAGATGCGAAGCATCATGAATAACCAGGAAATGCAAGTTTTTCACAATGAGATAACATCCCCCAAGAATGGTTTAAAACAAGGGATGTGCAATTCCAAGTACTGTACTGAATGCAGAGAAACTGTAGATCACATATATTGCTGGTGAGTATGCAGCAAGGTACCCTGTCTACCCACCCTGCCCCCCAAATTATCTCTGTCACTGACTTCCTTCCAACAAATAGTAATCCAATGGGACACAGTAGGGCTATCTCCAATCCTATGGGCAGAGTAGAACTCTCCCATGGGTGTTCCCAAGATCGTAAACCTTTATGGAAGCAGCCAGCCACCTTTTTCTCCAGTGGGACAGCTGATGGGTTCAAACGATAAACATTTCATTTAGCAGCCCAGAGCTCTACTCACTGCATTGCATTGACAAAGTTTTTGTTTTAATAATCATTGGGGGGTTTATTGGGGGGTTCATACATCGTTAATCACAATTCATACATACATATATTGTGTCAAGCACCTTCACACACCTGCTGCTGTTTCATTCTCAAAACACTTGCTCCTACTTGAGCTCTAGACATCAGCTTTTCATCTTTTCCCCTCACTCCCTGCCCCCTCCTCTCTCACGAACCCTTGATATTTTATAAATTATTATTTTGTTATATCTTACACTGTCAGACACCCCCGCCCCCACCTACTCCTCCACAGTCCATCCTCTAGATAGGAGGATATGTGTAGATCCTTATAAGTGGCTCCACCTCTCTCCCCACCTTCACACCACCCTTCCAGTATCTCCACTCTCACGACTGGTCCTGAGGGGTTCATTTGTCCTGGATTCCCTGTATTTCTAGTTCCCATCTGTATCAGTCTAGTGGATACAGTCTAGCTGGATCTGTAAGGTAGAATTGGAAACATGATAGTTGGAGGCAATTTGGTTTTTGTTTTTGCAGTTGTTGCCATTGTTTTGTTTTCTTCTGTCACTTCGTCTTGCTATGTCTTATTTTTTGTGTGCATATTATTATCTCAGCAGGTCTATCTATATAAGATAAGCTGGATGAACAGTCTGGGGGAGAAAACAATGGAACTGATGATTCCAGTGGGATAGGAGGATGTGGGAAAAGGGAGGTGTTGTTGATCAACCCAGGGACAAGGGAACAATAAATGATCCAAAATCAGTGACAAGGTAGATGTGAGAGACTTGGTAGGGATTGATCAAGGGGTTGTTCAAGAGAAATTATTGAAACCCAAATGAAGACTCAGCATGATAGTGGGACAAAAGGAAAGTAAAAGGAAATAGAGGAATGAAACAGAAGGCAAAAGGCAAGAGAGGTCTAAATGCAGTCATGTACATAGGTAAGTATTTTCATATATGATGATGGGGGAATAGATCTATGTGCATACACTTACAGAATTAGTAGATGAACATTGGGCCTCCACTCAACTACTTCCTCAATGCAAGAACATTGTGTTCTATTAAACTGGCATTCCATGATGCTCACCTTCCCCGCAAATCCCTGAAGACAAATGTGTCCATAAGCAAAAGTGATGAAGAAAGCTGATGGTGCCCGGCTATCAAAAGATTTAGCATCTGGGGTCTTAAAGGTTTGAAAGTAAAGCAACCATCTATCTCAGAAGCAACAAAGCCCACAAGGAAGAAGCATACCAGCCTGTGTGAACATGAGGTGTTGAAGGGATCAGATATCAGGTATCAAAGAACTGAAAATGATATCATTATAAGTGAAGGGGATTACAGATTGGGGACCCAAAGCCCATTTGTAGATGAAGTGACATCCTCTTACAGAAGTGGAGAGGAGATGAGCCTGTCAGGGTATAGTGTAGCAACAATGAAACATGCAACTTTTCTCTAGTTCTTAAATGCTTCCTCCTGCCCACCACCCCCCCACCCCCACCGACTATCATGATCCCAATCCTACCTTACAAATCCAGCTATATCAAAGGATGTGCACTAGTACAGATAGAAACCAGAAACATGGGGATTCCAGGATAGATGACCCCTTTAGGACCAGTGGTGAGACTGGTGATACCAGGAGGGTAGAGGGAAGATAGGGTGGAAAGGGGGGATCGATTATAACCTCCTCCTAGGGTACGGGCAAGAGGGATGTGGGTGAAAGGAGACATTGGACAGTGTATGGTATGAACAAAATAAAACATAAATTATCAAGGGTTCATGAGGGAGGAGGAATGGGGAGGGAGGGAAAATATGAGGAGCTAATACCAAGGACTTAAGTAGAAAGTAGATGTTTTGAGAAGGATGATGGCAACAAATGTATAAATGTGCTTTGCATACAATAGATGATGTATGGATTGTGATAAGTTATATGATCCCCTAATAAAATGATTTTTTTAATGGAAGAAAGCCAAATAAGAAAAACAGTCTGTCAGTTCTTTAATTTTCCACTCCATTCAGTAACTCCACTCCTATGCATTGACCCAAGAAAAAAAAATGAAAATGATAACTGATAGATGAGTTTATAACAGTCTTGGACTAAAAGCAATTCAAGAGTCCATAACCTGGGGGATGGATAAATAAAGCATAGCATCTCTACACAATGTTGCAATGAGAAGGAAGGACCACTGGTTCCCATATTTTGGATGAAATTCAAAAGCATGATGCTAAGTGAAGGAAGCCTGACACAAAAGGCTACTTCTTTTGATAACACATTAACGTTACTCTGGAGAAGATGACAGTTTAAAGACAGAAATTAGACGAGCATTTTCCAGTAGCTGAAAGTAGTTGGGAGAATTTGGCCTCAAAGGGGAGGGAAGAAACTTTAGAATGGAAATGTCTATTTCTTGAGTGATGTGATGGTTACACGTTTGGCAGAATTAAGTGCCGCAACCCTCCTTCAAGCCAGAGTCAAACCAAGAACCTGAGGATGTCCACACAGGTCCCTTTTATAGTCACCTACTGTTCCAACAGGCCTACTGAAGGATATCAAATGATACATTTAAAAAGGTGGATTTGGGGCCCTTGCAAATTAGACTTCAATGATTTAGACCCAGGGCTCAGCTCTTACCATAGCTGAGCTGCACACCGCCCAAACTTCCCTGCAGCAGCATCCAGCTCCACAGATAGAGAGGTTTACAACTCTAAGGTTCATACACACAGTCTCCCTAGTTGTCTTAGTGCCATTTAAGGTGACGGTTCTCCATACTAGGGGAAACTGAGTCTCAGAGAAGGGAGGGTACTTTCCCTAAGTCATCAGCTGGTTAAAAATGAAGGAATCAACTGAAGAGGAAAGACACAGCACAAGCAAATTATATATGGGCATGGTAGAGTTATTTGTTTGTTTGCATTTTTTTCCTCTTCAATTGCCTTTGATGCAGCATATAAGAAATAGTTGTTCTGTTAACTGAATGTCTCTCTGTCATTGCAAAAACAAAAAAAAAAGTTGCAACTGTTTTGTTGACATCCTGAATGCTTCTAAGTAAATACAATTAAAAATAAATAAATGAAGGAGTCGGGAACTGATAATGATACCAATATAACTAGACTGGCATGAAGATGGCAGGTCCTCAGTCAGTCCAGTCCTCTCTGCCCATTGACCTTTCAGCTGCCCTGAATGCCATCGCTTCTCACTAGCAGTTGATCAGAGGGCTCTCTGGACAGGGTCCTCCGAGGCCATAGGGAGAGGGAAACATCAGCTATAATCCTGCCTCCCAGGGAGCATCCATCCACAGGGGAAAGAGGGACCCCCCCACACAAATTCATCAATGATTAGAGGGTAGGGAACAGGGACTCATCAGATTTTCGGGTGACAGGTTCTTGGGAAGAGAACAAGCGTTCTGGATGGCAGAACTGGGGTAGGCAAGAAAACTCCCACAGGCTGGAGCCGTGGAGTGAGACTCACACGCTGGGATTTAATATGCAAATACGGATTTAGCATGCAGCGCAGAGTTCTGAGCTGAGACGGAGAAAAATAAATCAAGGACTCAGGTACAGAGAAGGCAGACAGCCTCTGAGATGCAGCTGACAGGGTGATCAGTGAGAGCCTCCAAGTTGACACATCTCTCATGGCACCTGTCCCCTTATAGCAGTCCCTCCCCACCAACCCAACCCTGTCCATCTCCAATCCAGGCCTCCCGTGGGATGTGATGACCCTCCAAAGCTGTTGAGCTGAATTAGAACAACACTCATTGTAATGGCCACTCGTTAGAGTGATGACGCTACACTACGTACCCCCAGGGTTTTATCTCCCAGTGGCAAGCTTTTGAGATCAGTGTTATTGTTACTGAAGAAGAAACTTAACACACAGAGAGACAATGCATGGCAAAGCTGAAATTTGAGCCTCCGTTTATAGGATGCCAAGGTCTGTACCTTGCTATGCACAACCTGCTGCTCTTAAAGACACATCAATACCAAACACCAAACTCACGGCCATGGCATCAACGCTGACTCTCGGCTACTTCCCTGTGCATTTCCCAGACTGTCAATGTTTATAGGAGCAGAAAGCCCAGGCTTGCTCCTGTGGAGTTGCTGGTGGTTTTGAACTGGCAGCCATTGGGGTCACAGCCCAAAAGGTAACCAACTAGAGGGGAAAAAGAGGCCAGCGTGTTTTTCACCTCAGACCCAGGTGTCATGTAAGGAACCAACCGAGAGGATCCTGGGTAATCTAAACCTTGTCTAAGGGTCCTCCAATCTAAGAATGACCTGGATACCAAGTCCCACGGATTAATTAATTTCTTTGTTCCGTAACCTTTTCCTCCCCAAACTCTAAACTCACAGACCTTGAATCAATTCCAATTCATGGGGACCATGTAGACCTGTCAGGATGGATTTCTGCGATTGTAACTCTTTACAGAAGTTCATCTTTCTACCACCGAGCAGCTGGTCATTTTGAACTTTGGACTTTGCGATTAGAGGTCTAACCCGCAGTACCATCGCGTTCTAGATTCTCTTCTAGGCTTTGAGTGAGATTGACAAGGCCCCTGCATTTGTAAAACTTACATCCTAGTGAAGGAGACAGGTAATAAAGGAAGTAATAAGTATATAACAGGAAGTGACAAACACCCTACGAAAAAGGATGACTGGGGCAGAAGGAGAGATGAAGGAGCTATTTGGAGAGCATAGTCAGCTATAACAGCCTTTTGAGCAGAGACCTTTAATGACATGAAGAAGTGAGTCTTCCTGACAGTGGTCAAGAGGCTCTGACCACAGGGAACAACAGGTGCAAAGGTCCTGGGGTAGAAAAGAAGAGTCAATGTCACCAGAGGAAAGCAAGCACATGCAGCAGTGAGTATGAGACAATGTATGAAGGATCCAAGGGAGGGATATTACTTAGAAGCTATAGCAATGCGTCCAACCATCTGGGGGGAGGGGTGGCAATGCTAGAGACATCCTTGATTGATACAACTGAAAAACAGGTGTTTCTAGCTAAACATCCAGGCCCCCAAACAGAAAACTTTCTGGTACAAAAATGTCAATAGTGCCCAGGTGGAGAAACTGATCCATAAGTCGTGGTAAAGAGTTGGGTTTTTATTTTCAGTCCTGGGGGGTTTCATTGATGGGCCTGGAGTAAGAGAGTGATGGGGTCTGTTGTGCATGATTGGCTGTGGTTGCTCTGTAGAATAGAAACTGTGATGAGGTTGTAAGGAGAATCAGGAAGAGCAGGAGTGAGTCACAGAAATGCCTGACAGAGATGGGGTGGCTTGGATGGAGGTGACAGCATATAGGATAACCTCTAGCTGATTACTCACACAAGGAGGTATTGAATGGATCAGATGATCATCCTGAAAAGATGCTCAGCTGGACACGAGACCTGCCCTTCCCCTCTCAGCAGAACTGTCCTTTGGGCCAGAAATTGGACTTAGGAGATCCAATGAATCAGGGTCCCAAGTGAAGCCACTGTGACACTTATTTTATTTTGCAATGACATTGCCTTGAAATTTGCAAAGGGCTTTTGGCCAGTCCTTAGTAGAGATAAAGCTAAAATCACCTTTCAGGGCTATGAGGTATGGTAGACTGAGGTCAGCTCTTGTGAGAAGACAGACCTGGACTCAAATCCTCCATTGTCTGCTTATTATCTATACTGCCTTGGGTCAGTTCAGTCTCAGTTCCCCTATATGCAAATCAGGATAGCTACCTACATCATTGCATGGTTGTGAGAATTTAATGTAATCAAATCTGCAAAGCACCATGTTTTGTGTTTGGAACAAAGTAGGTGGCCAATAAATGGCACTAATGGTGAACGTGACGGCGATGAACATGAGGAGGAGGGGGAGGATTTATTATTGAGGGCAATGATTTAATATTGATGGACGATGTTGGTTGTTGGTGAATGAATTCAAGCATTAAGGAGATGGTTGTACAAGCATACCAGTGAAAAGCTCCTCAAAATCTAAAACCTGATGCAAAAAAAACCATTGTCCCATTGCTATCAACTAGCATTCATTGTCTCTATTGTCATCTTCACGAGCTCTCGCTTGGCTTCCTTGGTCCGGTAGAAACAAGATCTACACATCCAGTTTCACCTTCTTGTCCCAGGAGCCCTGACCCAAGTTGTGCTAAACTGAGTGCTCTCTGGGATGTTATAGAAGCCAGAATCTAAATGGGGGTGGGGGTGTGATTAAGGAGGAATAGCAAAGTTTCTTAACTCTGTTAGAATTTTCTCCTGCTCCTCATGCTATAGTCATTCATCCAGATTATGATTAAAATTCCTCGGATCTGAGGGGAAAGTTAGATACTATCTCTTGCTCCAAGAGAGGTTTGTTCTTATTCTAAGGATTTTCATTGAGTGTCTCTATTATCTTTGACCCTGACTCCATCTATTTGTTAGGAACTGTGTTAGTCCAGGTGGACTAGAGAAACAAATCCATAGAAATGCACATATGTATAAGAGAGATTTTTTTTGGGGGGGGGGGGGCATCACTGCCCTCAGGTGGTGGGAGTAGGAGGCCCAGCCTTTGCTCCATGGACCTGGAATCGAACCTCCATCCCAGTGGGCCGCAGTCCCGCGCACAACCACTATGCTACTGGGGCTCAGCCCCGAGAGATATTTATAGAAAGGGTAATTGTACATAAAGTATCCCAGTCCAGTCCACTCTGAGCCCATAAGTCCAATGTTAGCCCGTATATCTGATACTGATCTATAAAGTCTTCTTCAGGCTCATAAAACACATGAAGTGATGCAGAATGCAAGATAATCACAGGCCAGTGGGTAGACATTTTTTGAATCCAGTGGCAGTGTAAGCATCTCAGCACTGGCAGGGGTCTCCCTAAGGTCTCTCCAGCTAAGGATACTAGCATAGTTTCATGTGTCTTGTCAGTAGAGTGCCTTCCAGGGAGTGAGCAGAGAGAGAGAATGTCTCCCACCTCCAAGGAAGAAATGCCAGGAATTCTCAGGAGAAGGCCTGGCCCCCACAGAGGTCTCAAGTTGACTAAACAATGAATGACAGGTTAGACCCCACCCCACTCTTAATTCTCTCGAGTCCCAAACTAACACCAGATTGTGTAACGACCCCAGAAACTGACTGCAGCTAATCATAAGAATCTGAAAGACACTGGACTGACTGAAAATGAAACTGAGGACTCCTTCATCACTGGTGTCGGAGACTTCTGGACATCAGAAGTACCAGACTTCCATATATGTCTCTGGCTTCTTGTATCATTCTGTCAAGGATTCAAGCTCACTTTTTGTTTTAGATTCACCAGCCACAGCATAGAAGTTCACCTTAAAAGTTTGTCTCCTAGTGATAGTGCAACTGCTGAATCAATCACAGATGAATTATGGACAGAAAGAAAACAGAGAAAGAGACTCCTAACCAGCCCGCAGGCACTCATCAAAGAGCTTTCCCACAAGATGAACTCATGGCTTGCACTTATGTTTCATTGTCCCATCCCCTCCCCACTATTCCCAGGGGGAGGTTGGGAATTGTAGTTTTACAATGGCTGGGGTAAGAGGGTGCATGACCCATTACCAGTCACATCCGCACCATTAGTGAGAGGAAAAGCGGGGGGAGGGTGAGATCTGGGAAATGATCATTATCCTGTGCCTCCAAAAGAGTCAGACTGCACTAAGGATCAAGAAAGGACAAGTGGGGAGAGTAAGGATACCAGAAAAATGGAGGGAAGGGGGAGTAAAAAGGGGGAACTGATTATAAGGATCTACATATAACCTCCTCCCTGGGGTGTGGACAACAGGGAAGTGAACAAAGGGAGACATAAGGCAGTGTTTAATATGAAAAAACAATAATAATTTATAAATTATCAAGGATTCACAATGGAGGGGGAAGCATGGAGGGAGCAGAAAAATGAGGAACTAATACCAAGGGCTTAAGTAGAAAGCAAATGTTTTGAGAAGGATGATGACAACAAATGTACAAATGTGTTTTGCAAAAAGTGGATGGATGGATGAATTGTTATAGAAGTTGTATGAGTCCCCAATAAAATGATTTTAAAAAAGAATAAGCAATCAGAGCTCAACTGTAATGCAGGGTGTCCCCAGGCACAGAAATGGGTGATCTCTAATCTCCCCGCAATCTTCCATTCAAAACCCCAAACTAATGTATGCTGACACTCATGGTAGAAAACTTAGCCATTGTTTTTTTCTCTTTCTATTCTTTTAATTAAAAGATCATTTTACTGGGGGTTCTTAAAACCCTTATTAAAATCCATACATCTATCAGGCTTCTTGGCACATATGTTGCCATCATTCTTTTCTAGAGAATTACTTTCTATTGAGCCCTTGGTATTTGCTCCCATGCTCTCTGTTGTTCTTCCCCCTGGAGGGGGTGTGGCTGTGTGTCGATCATTGGGGTTGAGTTCTTCCTCCCCTTCCCCCCTTCTCCCTCCCCTTCTGGTATTGCTGTTCCCATTCCTACTCCTGGGTTCCATGTATCATGAGCTCTTATTTCTTATATGGACCTGTGCACGTGCTCCCGTCTAATCCGAAGGAAGAGGCAGCACTGGGGTCATGATAGTGGGGCGTGAGGAAGCCTTAAGGGACCAGAGGAATAGCATGTGTTTCATCAGTGCCTCACTATATCCTGGTTGACTCATCCTTCCCCTGTGACCCCTCTGTGGGGGCATCTTCCATTGTCTACAGATAGGTTTTGGGTCTTTGCTTTGAGCCCCCTGATTCTCAGAAATATGTTTTTCTTCGATTATTTTTTAAAGGGGAAAAAAACATGAGAATCCCCTACCATCTCCCCACCACAGGTCATAACTGTCAGTACTTTTCCATCCATCACCTTGGAACACACTTTATCGCTAGATGATTGCTATGCTCCTTTCCCTAGCACTTAATTTATAAGCATTTCCCCAACATAAATTACTTTTGAAGGCTTCATTTTTAATGGCCACACAACATTCCATCACCATTATCTCATCGATAATTGATGTAGCTAATCCCTCATTGTTCGGTACTTACACGGTTCCCGGCATTTGACTATTATAGATGACGCTGTGATGGCCGGTCCAGCACAGAGATGTTTGTCTTCATCCCTGATGTTTTCCAGAGGACTGACTTTGGGTCTCACAGGGTAAAATGTATGAGCCTTTTGAAGGCTTTAGACACCTGTGGACTAGCCTTCCAGGGAAGCTGGCTTGGATCCTTCTTCTACATGGAGCCTCGGCATCCTTAGATGGGGTCCTGAGCCGCACCCTCCCCAGCCCCCCTCTCGCTTTCTTCAGCATCACCTCTCTGACGTTAGCACCTCAGGTTCCTCTCCCCTGGCTCCTTTGGGAAACACAATATAAAAGGTTTATATTCTGATACATTTAATTATGTATTTAGCTGAAAAAAATTTTAAACAACATAATTGCTCTAGTTTCATTAAGTTTAATTTGCAACGTATTATGCATTTAGCATGGAGTTAGTGCTTCCTTGCTAGTTGGAGTTAAGAGAGGGTCTGGCTATTTATAACAGGAGAGCTGGAGATAAAAACCCAAGCTGGTTAAGGAACATTAGTTCTTCTTAGAGGAAAGTGTTTTTCCCCCAGGTAGAAAGCACGGAACTTGCCGAGAATGTTACCAGCACCTCAGGTGACCCTGGGGACCGAGTGCTCTCTATGGAGGCATGGTACATTATCTTCAAACTTCAAAATATCCAATGGCCAAGAGCAGCCGACACTCACTCTCTCACATTTTCTGTAGCTCAGGAATCTGACAGTGGCTCAGCTCGGTGGTCCCAGGTCAGGACTCTTCACAGTCTGCCATCGAGATGAGATGCTCCCCAGGGCTTTCTGTGGTTATCTCAAGCCTGGACCAGGTAGAGGAGCACTTCTAAGCCCACGGGTCTTTCCACAGAGCTGCTTCAGAACATGACAGCTGACTTCTCTAAGAAAAACCAATCCCAGACTGAGCCCTCAGGAGGCTGGCCAGTCTTTCAATAACCAGCTCTCAGAAATGCCCCCTCCCATGCCTTGGTTAGCACGGAGTCAATAAGGGCAACCCCTTCTCAAGAAAAGTATGTATAAAAGGGCAAGGCATACAAGGACATCCAGCCAGGAGGGGAGGGCTCCCGGGAGCCAGCTCCAAGGCTGCCAATGCCATGGGAAGAGAGCAAAGAGGAGAGGGACCTGCGGGTTGAGGAACAGAGCAAGGTTCTTGCTGCGGGGTGTCTGAGGATTAAAGAGCCACTGTCGTGCAGGCCAGTCTGGAGTAGTGAAAGAAACATGCCACATCTTTGGTTCCATCCTCTCAAAAGCTAAGAGTTACAAAGGGGCAGCTTTAGTGAGGAGCCTAATGTGGTCAGACTTCTGCGAAGTCCATTCCTGTTGTCTTGGAAGATGGATGGTAGAATCGTGAGGGACGTCAAAGGGATGAAGAATGGCAGAAGCAGACATTGTTGACGTTCAAGTCTCCTCATCTCCTCTGTGTCCCCCTGTGTGAACTGCTATGGTGGGTGTTCCTAACACAATGACCACGCCCCTCTCAGTTGGGGCTTCTCTGTGTTCCTCCACCTGGAAGCTTCCACCGGCTTTCTGCAAATTGGACTGGCCCATGGGCAGGGAGGCTGGGAAATACGAGGGATTTAACAGCCTGGGGAGCATATCTCAGTCAATGAGGTATGACAGTGAATAGACAAAAGCCCAGAGTCCCTCTCAAGGACAAGTCTGAGCCACATTCTGGCCAGTCCCTCAGACTTGCTGGGCTTTTCCTCCTCCTTAATTCACTGTTCACATTTCTCACTCTGCCTCCTGAGTTTACCCTCCCCCCACAAAACACCAGAACTTTGGGCTCATTCTCAAGCAACAGCAATGGGGAGCAGTATAATAAAGTGGAGGGCTTGAGGATTCTAGAGAGATAGAATGGAGCCCTGGTGGTACAGGATTATGCACTCAGCTCCTAACCCATCAGTTCAAACCCACTAGTCACTTCATAGAGGGAGCTGTGGCCATCTGCTTCAGTAAAGATGATAGGCATGGAAACCAGATGAGCAGTTCTGCTCTGTCCAGAAGCATAGCTAAGAGATGGGATCAGCTCAACAGCAGTGGGCTAGGGAACTGGAGGGTCAGAGTTTGGCACTGGATAAGAAGGTGTAGTGAGGAGGGGTGAGAGGTCAGTGTAGCGCAGACTCATAAACTTCCTCTCATCTCCTCATTTGCTTTCTTAGCCTAAATATATCCCTATATAATGAACACCCCATTAATAGAAACAGCATGTTTACACCACCAATAATATCTCTTATGTCCACTTAGGATCAATCCTCCCACTTGCAGTCCCCGGGCACCCCTAATCGACTTTCTACTGTTGTAGATTCATTTTGCCTTCTTCTAGAATTTCATATCAATGAACTGTACACTAGGTGTCTGACTTCCTTCACTCATTATAATGCTTTTCAGATTCATCTATCCTGTCATCTTTATTAATAGTTTGTTCTTTTTATTGCTCAGTAATTGTCCATTTTACTTAAATTCTACAGTGGGTGTTGTTCCATTCACCCAGCCAGGGGCAAATGATATCCGTGTAGGTTTGGACTGTTATGAATAGATATGCTGTGACATGTCTACCTGCATCTATTTGTAGACAAAACTTTCAGGTGCTTTTTGAAAACCCCTTGGAAGGGAAGTGGTTGGGCAGCAGGTCAAACTTGTTTGCCAAATAGTGGCACCAATGCAGTCTCCCACGGGCCATGTGTGATACTTCCGGTTACTTTGGATCTTCACCAACACTCGATCATCATTGCTAGGCTCTTCCATTTGCACCTTGACAGGTATCTCGTGGTGTTTCCAGTGTGCATATATCTGATGACTCATAACATTGAGCCTCCTGACATGTGCTTACTGGATGGTCGCTATCTTCCTCAACCTCTGAAATGCCTACTCCAGTATTTCACCCATTGGTTATGGAGCTGTTTATATTTTTTATTACTGATTTGCAAGGTTTTTTATATACTGTACTAAAGTTTATCAGATACGTGTATTTTGAACACTTCTTCCCAGTGTGTGGCTGGTGTCTTCATTTTATCAGTGATGTCTGGATAGTGTGTGTGTGTGTGTGTGTGTGTGTTAGGAGAAATCCTATCTCAAAACTTTCCCTCCCCAAAGTTGTGAGGTTTTGCGTTTTTCTCTCTCAATAGGTATCATGCCAGCATTTTTCATCTAGGTCTATATGCTGAAAACCAAACTCACTGCCATTGCGTGAGGCCACCTCACAGTCACCCCAGTGTGGCTTTAAAAGACGGTCAGAGTTGACAGGAGAAGAAAGCCTCATCTCTCTCCCGAGAATCAGCGGGTGGTCTCAAAGTACCAAGAGTGTGAGGATCACAGCCCGATGGGTAACCACTGCACACCAGATCTCCACTTCTAGGCCTGTGATCCACCTCTAATTACCTTTTGCTGTTGTCGTTTCAAAAACAAATTTAGTATTCTAACATAGTAACAGAACTGCTACCTTCACGTCCTCATTCAGACAGCAGGGACTCCTATCCAAACTCAGCTCTCACATGTCCAGTGATCTGGTCTCAAAACTGAGCGGTGGGAGACTAAGAAATCCACACTCACTGCCATTGAATCGATGCCAACTCATAATCACCTTGTAGGACTGAGTAGAACTGCCTATGGGTTTCGGAGACTGTCACTCTTTATGGGGGAAGAAAGCCTCATCCTGCACATGAACAGTAGGATAGCGGAAAGACTAGGGACACAGCTGGAAGAGAAACACTGCCACCAGGAGACCAGGAAAGGAGAGCCCTTCAGAGGAGTGAGCTGGGCCCTGAATGGGTGAAGCGTGAAGGGTGTGTGGAGGAGCCATGACAGGTGGTGTGGAGAGTGGAGGGGATGGGGGTAGGGTGGAGAAATGTCCTTTTCTATGGTTAAGGAGCCTAAGTCTTATTGATTGATTATTATGACCTGTGTTGTTTTTAAGACAACAAATAAGCAAACAATAAAAAGAAATCACTTGCTACCTCCAGAAATGCATCCATAGGGAGTAGGTGTACATGCAGATGTTGTCCTGAGCTTTCATTCCCATGAACATGAAATGTGTGTCACATCCATGAGTTTTATCAACTGACTCATATCTGTGTCATAGACACACAGCAGCTTAGGTACAGATTCCCCTATTGGGCGCATGAGTTGTGGTCGACTGTCTACTGTTCTCTTCCATGTAGTGGTGAACGACTTTAAACCAGGATGTTCAACCTTGATTCTGCTCCTCAATGGTACAAACTGTTGAATAAGTTCCACATTCATTGTGGCAGTCATGTACTCGTGTGTCAATTTCATGATAGGGAATGTAGGGGCGGCATCTGGCCTGTCAATCTGGAGATAGCCAATGAGACCTCTGTGTGGGCATGCTTTCTCTGAGAATTCTGGGAAGTCTCACGATATTTCCCTCATGGAGATAAAAGACCATCTCCCCAGTTGTTGGAAGATGCTCAACTGACAAGACAAGACGACACTGTCAGAGGAACTGGAGGAGCCAGAGGAGAAGCCACGTGGCCTTGCCCTGATGGAACCAGACCTCTGAAGCTAGAAAAACCACAGAGAGACCCCTGCCAGCGCTGAGATGCTTCTACCACCAATGGATACTGCTGATGGACCCTGAGCCCCAGAAACAAGGAACCATGAGGGGACCACTGCCAAAGCCAGGATGCTTCCACTGCCACTGGATGCACAAAACTCTGCTCACACACTGGCCTGTGACTTCATGAGTCAGAAGGAGACTTTATAGACTGGTATCAGACATATAGACTAATATTGGACTTATGACCTTGGACTGGACTGGGTTGGGATGTTTTCTCCATGTTCCTTTGCTCTTGTATATAAACCTTTCCCTGATATCCATATGTGTGTCTATGAATTTGTTTCTCTAGTCTACCCGGACTAACACACTCATAGAACTTGTACACTCATAAGCTGAATATCAAGGACCTTTGCACATCTTAGATGTTACTTTCGCCTGAGGATGATGAAAAAAAGGTGAACACTCTGTTATTTAGAAAACTCATTTGATCTGGCACCTTGTACCTAGATGCTAAGTGACTGGCATCAGGATTCTGTGTGATCCTACACATGCTGCACATGTGAGCATGTGTTCATGTCTGCATGTGTACGCACGTGTGTGTGACTGTGTGTGTCTCTGCATGTGGGTCCATCACCTGCCCTATGTCCATGATGCATTTCCCACCCACCAAATATTTCATGGGCATGATCCAGCCCCCTCTGAGGGACTCCATGTTTGCGTGTCACCTCTTTGTCAGTAAAGAAAATATCGGGTATCATATATGTGGCAGTTGCATCATCTGTTGTCAATTTGAGTCTGAAGAGTGAAGGAGTGGAGTCTAGCCTGTAAGTCAGGCCGCAGCTTGTTGACCTCATTTGGAAGTGCGAAGGAGATAAATAGCTGGCTGGAAGTGGGACACACATTCCCTGGGAGACATTCCTGCAGACTAGACACATGGAGCTACAACAGAGTCCTGGAGCTGAAGAAGCCACATGGAGAGCCCTGCCAGTGCTGAGATGCTTTCCCTGTCATTGGAACCACAAGACTTTCCACCCACTGGCCTGTGACCTTCCTGCATTTGATGCCATTGTATGTGTTAGATGTGTCTGAAGAGGACTTTCTAGATGGCTATTGGACATATGGGCTAATACTGGACTTTCTCTATACTGGACTGGGATGTTTTCTCAATATTTAATTGCTCTTGTATATAAAGCTCTTTCTTCTACACATGGGAGTGGCTCTAGGAATTTGTTTCTCTGGTTGACCCAGACTAACACAGTATACTAAGAAGGAGCATGAGCTTTGAAGGCAGGTTCAAACCCTAGCTCTGCCACTGGGGCACCTTGACCTGTATCTTGACCTCATTATAAAATGGGAACGGTGACATCTGACTGTTGCGCAGACTAACAGGTTGGATAGAAAGCCTCTTCACAGCTGGGCATACAGTAGATGTGCAAGCAATGGGTGCTGTGGTCTTTGTTAACAAAGTCAGTTTCCAAGGCCCTAAGGGTAAGATTTGGACCACTGCCTTCTAATACCATGTCTAATTCATGTCCAAGCGTCCTGGGCCTTTGGATCACACCCTAAGAAAGGGAGACCTTGGGTGACTTTCTTTTAAAAAATTATTTTACTGGGGGTTCTTACATCTTATCACAATCGATACATATATCCATTGTGTCAAACACATCTGTACATGTTGTCATCATCTTTTTCAAAACACTTTCTTTCTACTTGAGCCCCTGCCATCAGCTCCCCATGTCCCCTTGATAATTTATAAATTATTCTTTTCTCATCTTATACTGACCACTGTCTCCTTTCACCCATATTTCTGCTGTCCATCCACCTGGGAGAAGGGTCAGACATCAATCATTGTGCTCAGCTCCCCCTTACTCCCCTTCCCTTACCCTCCTTGTATCGTTGCTCCCCTGACCGGTCCTGATGGGGTTATTTGCTCTGGATTGCCTGTGTTGTGAACTCTTATCTGCACCAGTGCACATACTCCGGTCTAGCCAGATTTGTACAATAGAATTGGTGTCATGGTGGTGGGGAGGTGAGGGAGGGGGGGGTGCACGGCGCATGAAAGAACTAGAGGAAGGTTGTGTGTTTCATCAGGGCAACACTGCACCCTGACTGGCTCTTCTCTTCCACATGGCCCTTCTGACCTGGAATAACTTTCTCACTCAAACTCCCTGCCATCAAATTGATTCCTACTCACCACCTGCCAGGACAGGGTAGAACTGCCCTGTGGGTTCCTGACGCCGTAAGTCTTTACAAGCATAAAAAGCCCTATTTTTTTTTCCCACCCAGTGCTTGGTGGTTTTGAATTGTGGTCAGCAGCCCAATATGCAATCCTAAATGCCACCTTTGATTCCTCTACACCTGGGGTCATCCACGCTTCCCCACCCGCTGAGCGCTCTGCAGCACAGTGCAAGGGACAGCTCCCCTAAAAGAACCATGAGCTTCACACAGGACAGAGAGGCCAAGGGTTGTCTGCTGGTGTTGTGCTGACAGTTTTCTTGTTGAATTGCAGTTCAGCCATGGCTCAAGGTCCTCCTGGCCTGGTACCCAGTCATCCTGCCCGTCCCCAGATCTAGGCCCAGCGGGACCAGGCAGGAATGTTGACAGTAGGGATGAGAAGACCTCTCCCCAAAAGAGGTTACTGGGAAAGTTATTCGAGCTGCCAGACCAGGCCGTCCTGGGTGATGGATGGTTTCTCTCTAATGCTCTGGGGGAGACAGGTCCTTCCTTAATCTGCTGCAGTGTCATTAAGAGAGAAAATGTTTGCTCCATGGGGCTCCTGCTGGCCTTTAGAAACTGCAAGTTAAACACTAACCGGGAAAGGCTGCGCCAGCTTAACCCTCCCCTCCCCTGCCCAGGTCCAGGGTTTCACTGGGCAGCCTGGGGTGACCTGCCCAGCCCTGAAGAGCGGGGTTCAAAAGTTCAGGTGGGGAAGCTACCCGTGAGGGCTCAGCTGAAAAAGGGATGAGAGCTCCAGTCCTTCCCAGCCCACACGGCATTCCCCAGGAAGTCCCTCTGACCTGTGAAGGTCAATCTCTTTTGGCGCCACATGGCTAATTCACTTCCAGCCTCAAACCAGGTGGACCCTTGATGAGCATGGACCAGGTCTGAAAGGGAGGACTGGGGTCTGGCAGATGGTTGGGGACAAGAGCCCACTGAGCACTTATGGGGGACCGCCTGTGTCCCAGGCCCCAGGTGGGTGCCAGCCCCCACCTGTGTGCCGATGACCGACCTGAGCCCTGAGCTAGAGGGGGAACTCTAGCAGGCACACAGACAAGGAGGAGGTGGAACGGAGAACCGCGGGGCAGGGTCTGCACATGCCTCAACGCCCCTCTCTCGCCTTTGCTGGCCTTCAGCCCAAGCTGCTAACCAAGGACACAAGATCCCCTCACTGGTCAGCTGACAGCTGCCCTTTTCCAACCATCCCCCCGGGCCACACACTGGAGTCTGAGGAGTCACGGGGCAGCCATGAATCTGTCTTTAGGCTTCTGGCTCCAGATGCTTCCTTCTCTTGCCTTCCGGGGCTGCTCCGTCGCCAGCTGAATGCACCGAGAATTGGGCACAGAGCAGATGGTAGTGCTGGGAAACCCAGCCCTGGCCGGGACTGGCACTGGATGATCCATCCCAGCACCACAGATGGAAGCTGCGTGACTCCAGTGAAACTGGCTCGGGAGGCAGCAAGGTCCTCCCTGGTCTGCAGACCCTGGATGTGGGCTCTGGGGACACACGAGGCCATGAGGTCCTGCAGTGAGCTGCCCGCTTTCTGATGGAAGTCTCACTTGCTTACCCCATGAATGTCACCCCACCCAGCCGGCCACTCCTCCCCGATGTTACCTTCTTTAAATCAGTCTCAACTTGGCAGAAGGAAGGAGAGGATGAAAGAGAGAACCAAATCAAAGCAGCAACCATCACCTGGGGCCCTACATGACAAAATTGGGGAAACTGAGGCTTAGAAGAAATGCCAAACATTCACACAGCCACTGTGGCAGAGCCAAGCTGAGCACCAAGAGCTGAGCACCCAGAACCCCTGACTGGTGTGTGTGTGTGTGTGTGTGTGTGTACATGTGTGTGGTGATACCAGGAGAGGAGGCAGTATTTGAGAGAGAGGAAGAGAGAGATTGGTGTGAGTGTATGTATGTGAGAGAGAGGAGAGACGATGTGTGTGTATATGTGTGTTGTGTCCATAACATGACATTTGCTTGCATCTCTGTTGGCTGAGAAAATAATCAGAGTCGTTGGCTCATATGAAGAAGAACGTGGCATCAGGATTGGAGGAAGGCTTATTAACCACCTTTGATATGCAGATGATACAGCCTTGCTGGCTGACAGTGTGGAGGAGTTGGTGTACTCGTTGATGAAGATCAAGGATTGTAGCCTTCCATCTGGATTACAACTCAATGCCCACAAAACCATACTCCTCATGAGTGGGCCACAGGTAGCATCGTGACAAATGAAGCTGTCAAGGATTTCGTCTTGCTTGGCCTACAATCAATGTTCATGGCAGCAGTAGTCAAGAGATAAAGGACATGTCGCATTGGGCAAACCTGTTGCTTAAGGCCTCTTTAGAGCATTTGGGAAGCAAAGGTATTACCTAGAGGACTAAGGCATTCCTAATCCAAGCCACGGTATTTTCAATGTCGCATTTGCGTGGGAAAGTTAGACACTGAGAAGGAAAAATCCATGCATGTGATTTGTGATGCTGATGAAGAAATCTGAGAGGATCGTGGACTTACAATAGAACAAGCAGATCTGTCTTGGACAATGTCCTTCCAGAATGCTCCTTAGAGGCAGGAATGGTAAGACGGTGTCTCGTGTACGGGGAAGGGCATCATGCTCAGTAAAAGTAGTGGGGCAGCAAAAATGAAGAAGGCCCCCCATGAGATGGATTGACACAGTGGCTGGAACAATGGGCTCAAGCATTAGGCTGGTGCAGGGCTGAGCGGGGCTTCCTTCTGTTGGACAGAGGGTGCTGTGGGCCGGACCTGACTGGAGAGCAACTGAAAAGAGCAACAACAACCTGCACAAAGTTCTGTGTGTGTGTGTGTGTGTTATTTGGAGGGTGGGGGAGAGACGGTTTCTCTGTGTGATGGTGTATGTCTATGAGGTGGGGTGTGTGAGAAAGAGAGAAAGAGAGAGTATCCTACAGGTGGTGTACGCAAAGCTTTTAGACGGATGCATGCAGGCTGTCCTAAGTTGCTTGCCCCAGTTGCAGTGGACCCTCTGTCTAAGTAGGGATCCCCACCTCAGGGAACTCTCAGGTCTTTACCCATTGCTATGGGGTGGGGGAGGGTAGAAGCAATGGGCAGAAGAAACTCCATTCTTCTTTATTTGGTTTTTAGATTACGAACTGGAGATTAAATGTAAACTCTTTGCAGGGAGGTAATTTTTCCTAATCACTCACTCTGCTGCACCAATCTCCACAGCTTGATTGCCTTTAATTAGATTAATTGAATGAAGAGTGAGTCCTTTCCTCTGGTAAGATCAACCATAGAGAGGGGTCACCTAAGGCTACCCCTGCCCCCTCCCATACAACCCTCCAAGACTCCTCTCTGCTGCTCTTTTCCTCACACTCCAGTCCCTTTCACTGTCTGTCTCTGTCCCTTGTCCCAGTTTCCTCCCTTTCCAGGTTTGGGCCTTTGTGACAGGAGTCCTGCCTGAGCTCACCTGTCATTTGAGAAGTGCACTCATGTGCCTACATGTTCCAGAGGGGGACACCATGAAGAGGAGGCAGTGGGAATAGGTTGCTGCCCTCAGCAGCTGGGAGTGTGGAGGGAGAGTAGTGGGGAGGGGCTCCATGGGCTCGGCATGGTGACTTGAGTGCCCACAGTGGGAAGCCTGCTAGGTCTGGCTGGGCTCGAGCAGCTGCAGGCCTCAGGGGAGGTTCCAGATAGAAGAATGAGGGCTCAGCAGCCAGCCCCTTCTCAGAGTCCGAGGGCATCAGGATCTATGAGCTGGCGCATAGGGCAGCTGAGGGTCTAGTTGTGTCCACTCCTCACTCATAGCCCAGCCTGACCCTCATCTCTAGAAGGGCCAAGGGTAGAGAATTCCTGACCCCAGACTCCTGCTCCTTCCAAAGTTCCTGGTTCCAGGTTCTACACCACCACCTTCTGTAGTCTGAGTCAAGAGGTGGGGCGAACCCCTATCCTTCCTGACTGCCCTTTGGGCGGACCTCCCTGAGGCAGTCTTCTAGCCCACCCTCCCTGATGTCTCCCATGCCACCTCTGCCCTAGGTCCGCACTACCCTCATCTGGGTCATGACCTCATCTCCTCTCCCCAGACCCCAGACAACCATGTCCAGCTTCCTGAACATCAAGCCCCAGTGCTCAGCTCATGTGAACAAGCCCTGGCCTGTGTCAAGATGCTTCAAGAGCTCCCACTGCCCTGAGGACTAAAACCCCAACCATCCAGCATGGACGACAGGTCCAGTGTGAACTGCCTTCAGAGACCCGTCTAGTCTCCTCATTCTGACCCTTCATCCCACCCCCCAGCCTCCGGGTCTTTGTGCTTCTGGTGCTATCTCTCAGGAACACCCTTTCCCCGCCATCTACCTGCCATCCTGCCATGAACTTCCTCTTCAGGGCTTAGTCTCAGAGCTAAGAATAACATTGGGGGATTGTGCCCTCTGGCGCCCCAGGGGCTGCAGGAAGGGCTATACCCAGTACCTCCTGCAGTGCTCACACAGCCCTCTAGGGGGAGTTATCACCCAGGTGACAGAAGAACAAGTCCAGGTGCAAAGAGGTGAACCTCTCAGTCAAAGCCAAACCGCTATGTGTGCAGAGAGGACTTGAACCCAGATCTCATGTTTACTGTCCCACCAACCCCCTCTATCCTAGCTCATGGTCTCCTCCTTTGGAATCTTGTGCTTCCCCTCTAGAAGCACTGGCTGGACTGGTTTGAAATGTTCAATGTCCAGTGTCCACATTAGGGTTTGTGCTGGCCAGTTTCATCCAAAGTCCAGAAGCAGCCTAGGACCAGGTACATGGCGGGGACATGGCAGAGGGTGTGGACTGGAAAGGGTGGATGGGAGACTGGTGATGGTCCAGTCCCTCCCTCCTGTAGCCTCCGCCCTTGCCTGCCACCAATATGCCAGCATGCAAAGCCTCTAAACCAAATAGAGTTTTACAGTTCATTTGAGTTAATCACAGCTGCCCTCTTTAGCAACCATCTTCTACAAATAGCCTGCAGAGGTAGGCGGCCTGCTGGCAGTGTCCCCCTCCCACCCTTGTCCTGCATCCTAACACCACACACCTCAGGGAAGCTGTAGGAGGAAGCACCAGGACATCCTGAGCCCTGGACCCTGTTGGTTGGTGAGGTGTAGCCCTCATAGTCTCTTGGCTCAGATCAGGTGGGGTTCTCTGAGGGAGAAGGGATCTCTCATCTCTGTGCTCAGTCAGGCTCTGACACACAGAAGATGTTCAAGCGGGATTGGTGATGATGAGGCTTTCCTCACCGCCTGTGCGTCCCCTTCATCACCGTGTCTGCCACCATCCCCAGGCACCGTGAGCTCCTTGAGGTGACCTTGTCCATCCCCTGCTCTCTCATATTTCAGGTCTCTTATCAGGGGCTCCTCTCCCTTTGTCTCATCATTGTCTAATCGCAGCTCACCCTTCAGGTGAGACCTCCTCCAGGAAACCTTTCCGGACCTCTAAGCAAAGTTCAGGAGGGCCTCCTCTCCCAGCCCTGTGTCACTACAACTTCTGAGCCATGCATCTCTCTTTTGCCCTGTCACTCCCTGAATCCTTGATGGGCATAGGGAGTCGGTTGCCTTTGCCCACTGAAGCATGAGCTCCCCAAAGGAAAGGACGGACAGTCTCGAAGGCTGAGCCCAGGCCAGGACCTGCCGAGAGGAGAGGCACTTGTCAGCACTATCCTCAGAGCACGGCAGTGGGGTCTGGATCCAGGGATGCTGAGCAGCCCACACTCGGCATCAAGAACCATAAGCTGCCCCCCCCTCTTGCTCACCTCTCCCTCTAATTGCATGCCCTAAGTCACGAAGTTCCTTACACCACAAAAAGGGTGGCAGAGGGGGAGAACAATTCCAGGAAACCTAAGCTCTAGTCAAGGAATTCAAAGAGCCTCTGGGAGGGACTGGCGCCTGGCCCTCTGCCCTGACTCATCCTGGGCATCTTAATGGATGTAGGTCACCATCAGAGCCATGTCAGACACTGCCCAGCATAGCTCCGGCCAGTCCTCTCACACTCCCACTTCGACCATGGCTGAGGTCATTTGGCCTCACTCTCAGGCTCCTTGGCCAAGTCCTAGATCATCCCTTCAACAGGATAGCATGGAGCCCAGATTTGAATCTCTGGTTTCTCCACCCACCAATCCCTCCACCCTAAACTTCTATACAAATAATCTTGTATACAGTACCGTATCTTCATTCCAGTCTTCTTTACCTTACAACAGAACAAGCTAGAGAACACGATATGTTCATTGCTGTTATTGTCATTCCAGCCCACTCTACATTAAAACCTGACAATCTAGAGGACATTATATGTACAGGGAAGGACAGAGGACAGGGAGAGGAGATGAAAAGCGCTCTGGCTCCTTGATCAGTCGCCCTCATCTCCCACCTGCATCCTCTAACAGCCTCCTCCTCTCTGGTCTTCTGCCTTTCAGTCTCATCCCTTTAAAACCCCACTAGGCTGTGTAATTTCCATACTTAAAGCTCCACTTAGTTTCGCATGGCTTTGGGGAGGAAAATTAAAACTCCGCGTCAGGCTCCTAAGACTATGACCTTGACCCTGAGCCTCCCACCGGATTCATGTAATGATGCCATTTATCTTTTAACTCTGTGCTCCAGCCTCGTTGGTCAGATAAAGCGATACGTGAATAGTCCTGTGTGTGGAGATACATGCAGAGAGTCACAGGTGCACACGTAATACTAAAGACAGCATGTGAAATTATAGTAGATCATACATGACCTTGTCTTACTCTGTGTTAAGATCATTATACCTTATGCATCTCCTGATTGTATTATATCCCCATGTTGAATGCAGATCATTGGGGGTGAGGAAGGTATTTTCTTGTCTTTTTTCTTTAAGCTCAGGAATGAGCAAAAATACATATGTGGAGAGAAAAAGCCAGTAGGATGTGGTCTGGAACAGTCCCATTGACCCTGGGCTCAGAAGATCTTACATCAAGGGTAGTCAGAAGCCAGGAAACCAAGTTTAAGGAAGACAAAGCATACTGAGGGACCCGAGATCAGCACGGGTTGTTCTTCAGCACCAAGGAGAGCTCCAAGACTCCAAAAGCAGAGGGAAGGTTGCATCTTCAGGCTCCCAGGGCCATTCATTGACCTGTGAAGTCTTGTGGGTGGAATTTTCTGATGGCTAAGCCAAATTTGCTCTTATCATCTGTGCTTTCTGATTGCAAACGAGGGCATAGACGAGGGAACCAGAGAGTTGGGGATTTTAAAGTGTGTTCAAAGTCTGGATCCACGATGTGGTTGGTCTCGCCCTCGTTTCTTAACCCCTCTCTGCTTTGATGGCCCTCTCTGGGAAATGAAGATAATAGTGTTGTGGTGAGGATTCAATAAACTAATGAGAATAATCAGCGTAGCAGACAAGCTAGTATGTAGTAGGGGCTTGAAAGGTAAGTTCTCATTGCTGTTACAAATCCTAAAAGCTTTCCTACAAAATGGAGGTAGCAGAGAGGCGTGCTTCCGATAGCATTCCTGTTCTCAGGGGTCTGGCAACCTTGCTGGGGATCTTGAAACCCATCGAGTTGGATTAATGCTTCATTTAACAGAAAGACTCCTTGTACATGACATATATGATGGATCAGACACATTCCTAGAAAAGACACCAGCATATGAGAACAGCGTCTGAGGAACAGGGAAGTGAGGTCTATTTAAGGAATATAGCAGTTCTTGTGGGAAAGCTGGCACCGGGTGGAGGTGTGGGGGGAGGAGTGGAAGATGATGACTATAAGGTTTAGAAAGGATTGTTGATATTTTTGCTTGAGAGGCTTGCTGATGTGTTTCACACACTAGAAAGCCCTTTCTTTCTCCCAAGGAGCAGGGGCTGGTTACAAACCACGCAGTTCGACTGTGCGATGTGGGGTTGCTACGAGTCTGCAAGGCTGCAGGGACAGTGAGTTGGGTTGGAAACAGCTGCAAGAATCTACAAATGATGAGAACATGGAACGTCCAAAATATGAACCCAGAAAATCGGAAATCATTAACAATGAGACAGAACACACAAAGAGCAATATTCTAGACATCAGTGAGCTGAAATAGACTAGTATGGGTCATTTGGATTTAGAAAGCTGGATGGTTTGCTGTGCTGGAATGACACCCTCATGAGGAATGACATTGCCTACATTGTTAAAAAGGACAGTTCAAGATTCCTCTTGATAAATGTGACTTCAAGAGTTAAAACTTGTCATCTTGTCTCCTTTTCGATATACTTGTGCTTAATCTGGTTTGTAATATGGTCTATGTTGTTGGGTTTTTTTCATATTGGGACATACCTCTCTTGTATTTTGTCATTGTTGGTAGTCTTCTTGCTCTCTGTTATATTTTCCTGTTTTTCAGTATATGAAATTCAGGATGGAAGAATATAGAGAGAGAATAATTACATTAAGAGTTTCTGAGGGGGTAGAGCAGCGGAAGGGGAGATAATGGGGAGCTGATATCAAGGAGTCTAAAGGAAGAAAATGTTTTAAAACTGATTGTGGTAGTGATTGTACAACACTGTTCGATATGGTTGAACTCTGACACGGTATGATGTCTTGGTTAGGTCCTAATAAAATGGTTTGAAAGCAAAACATGTAATTAAAAAGATCCATCCAACCTTGTGATATATAGCTGCCCCCCCCCAAAAAAAAGAGATTTTGCAAGACCAACAGCTTCTTCATTGCAAATTCCTTTTTTGAACCACACAAAAGGCAGCTGTACATATAGATTTCCCAGATGGAATACATAGAAATCCAATTGACAAATCTGAGGGAAGAGATGGTGGCGATGCACAATATTAGCAGCAAAACCAGGCCAGAAAATGACTGTGGATGATACCATAAACTGCTCATATCTAAGTTCACCTTGAATAGTGAGTCCATCTGAAGAACAGATTTGATGCACTCAACACTATCAACAGAAGAGCTGAGGAGCAGTGTGAAGACCTTAAGAACATAATACATGACAACAGAAAAATATCATTTAAAAAAAAAACAGAAAAGAAAGCAAATTCCAGCATAGGTATCAGAAGAGACTCTGAGACTTGCTCTTCATCCTAAGTGAGCTAAGGCCAATGAAAGAAAGGGTGAAGTTGAAAATATGAACTGAAAATTTCAAAGGATGCTGGAGAAGACAAAGTAAACCATTACAATGAATGTTACCAGACTTGGAGTTGAACACCAAAAAGAAGAATATGCCCAGCTTATTCTTATACTGAAAGAACTAAAAGCAAATTCGAGTTGTAACACTGAAAGATTGTATGGACAAAATATTGAATGATATAGGAAGCATCCAAAGAAAATGAAAAGAATACACAGAGTCACTGTACTAAACAGAACTAGTTAATATCCAATCTTTTCAAGAGGTAGCATATAAGCAAGCATTAATGGTAATGAACAGTTCTAGCAGCACTAAAAGCATTCGCCAAAAGCAAAACCCCAGGAATTGATGGAATTCCAATTAAAATGTTTCAACAAGCTGATGCACCACTTACTCATCTATGCTGAACAATTTGAAAGATGACTTCTTGGCCAACTAACTGGAAGAGATCATGTTTGCACCCATTCCAAAGAAAGGTGGCTCAAAAGAATGTTCAAATTACAGAACAATAACATTGATAACACTTGTAAATAAAATTTTGTTGACGATAGTCTAACAAGGTTTGTAGTAGAACATTGACAAGGAGCCGCCAGAGATTCAGACCAGATTCAGAAGAAGATGTTCTGAATGAGGGATAGCTGTCATTGCTGATGTCAGATGGCCCTTGGCTCAAAGAAAAGGATACTAGAAAGATGTTTACTTGTGCTTTATTGACTATAAAAAGACACTTGGCTGTGTGGATCACACAAATTATGGATAGCCTTGAGAAGAATGAGACCTCTAAAACACATTCTTATGTTCATACAGAACCAGTACATGAATCAAGAGACAATTGTGTAAACAGAACAGAGGTTTAAAGCCAACAGAGGTGAGTGTCAGGGTTCTATTATCTCACCATAGTCATTCAATTGGTACACTAAGTAAATAATCAGAGAGGCCAGCTTATATGGAGAAAAACATGGCATCGGGCTTGGAGGAAGGCTTATAAAAAACCTGAGATATGCAGATGACACAACCTCGCTTGCTGAAAGTGAAAAGGACTTGAAGCCCTTGTGGGTAAAGATCAAGGACTACAGCTGCAAGTATGGATTACAATTCAAGGTAAAGGGGGAAAAGCTTCATAACTTGATTAGTGGGCAACTTCATGATGCAAAGAAAAAGACTGAGCTTATCGAGGATTTCATCTTGCCTGGATCCACAGTCAATGCCCATGGAAGTGCAGACAGAGATCAAAGATCCCTTGCATTAAGTAAATCTGCTGCACAAGAACTCTTTCAAGTATTAAAAGGCAAGGATGCTAATGTGAGGACTAAGATGTGCTTGACCCACACCGTGGCATTTTCAATCTTATATGCATACGAAAGTTGGATAGTGAATAAGAAGACTGAAGAAGAATGGATGTGTATGAACTGTGGCATTGACAAAGATTATTCGAAGTTCTGTGGACTTGTTTTGGGGAAAATGTACAACCAGAATGCTTAGAGGCATGGTAAGACTTTTTCTCAACCTCTTTGGACATTGTGTCCAGAGAGAGAAGTTCCTGGAAAAAGAGCATCTATTTGATAAACCAAAGGGGCAGCAAGGGAAAGGAACACCCGGGATGAGATGGATTGACACAGTGGCTTTATCAGTGGATGCAAACATTAAGTACAACAGTAAGGCTGGAGCAGAACTGGGCAGTGTTTCATTCTGTTGTACACAGGATCACTTTGAGTCAGACTGACTTGATAGGAGTTACCAACAACTATATAGTATAGATTACATAGAGATAAAATATGAAAGTGTTATCAAAATATGAGACTATATCATAGAGAGAGATAGCTCCTTTTCCTCTTTGCTTGGACTGATTCCTAGCCTTTCCTTCAATTTTGAACTTAGGTGGCACTTCTGTGTGGAAGACCTTCCTGAACTACTCCTTTTGACTGAGACTTTTCTATTTTTTCCTTCCCATTTTAGCTCCCAAGATAATGTTACCTATATTTACTGATTACTTATTATGTGATAAGCACTTGCCTAGGTGCTTTCCATGTATTAACAAATTTAACTTTCATAGCAACCCTAAGAAGTGAATATTTGATGATCCCAACTTTTCAGAGGAAGGATTAAGGTCTGGTTAATGATTAGATGATTAAGGTTAAGCATCTTGCTGGTGTGTATCATAGTCAGGAAATAGTAGGACTGAGTGTTAGATCAGAGACCACCTTCTAATAAGCCTCCTCATCTTCTATACGCAGAAGCACACTATAATTGTCCACCCTGCTTGTATTTACAATGTCTTGTTGATGGAGTTATTGTTGGGTGTCTATCTTATCCACAAGACTGTGGACCCCATAGCATTGAAACAAACCAAGTGGGAATCCCAAGACTGTAAAACCCAAACTAATAGACATGAAAAACTCTCTTTCAGAACCACAGGTGTATGCCCAACACCCAGAACTGTGTATAGCACAGAAAAGAACATGCTTTTCTCACTTTTCTACTGAGAATAATAAGCCCTTCCCTGACCTTCTCTCCCTACAAGGTGGCTTTGGAGAGGTAACTCCATCAAATGAGGTGGCCCATCTTTCTTCTCCCTTTGATAGCCTTCTCCCCTTGCCCTTCTCCCACTCTCGCCCTCTCTTTCTTTGGGGTTCTGTCAGTCTCACCCCTTCACTCTCTGTTCTGGCTTTCTCTGTCTCTAACACCCACAGATTATACAGGAAGGTTAAATGGATTTAATATGCATTTGACCCAAAGGCCTTAGCAGGTCAGCAGCCATGTGTTCATTAAATGGCTCTGTACAGAGGGATGTAATTAGCTGGCTTTATGACAGCCATCATGTCATCCCATCAGAGGAGGCAACTATATATATATTCACTGGGAGAGAAAGAGAAGCACAGACTGCGGTCTCCATCCTGGGGATTGAGAGTGAAGGAAGTATGGATGGCACAGACCTGACTCAGGAAATACCTTGGATTAGCCAATGCCCTGGACTCAGTAGGGGACAGGGATGATCAGGGTGGACCAGGGAGACCCTCCATTACTGCAGCAGCAGCATGACTATTAATGTCAAAACCCCCATGGATTTGGACGAGGGTGGACCATGGGTTCATAGTTGGGGAGTTGAGAACTCCATCAGGTGCTTATTATAAAGGGCTCCTGGATTCACTTCCATGCCACTTATGGTCAGTAGATGAGATCATTGGTTTCCCATCACTCAGGACCACTCTGTATTATATGTATTAACCAAAAAGGGCATGCTTTTCTCACTCTTCTACTGAGGCCAAGGCTCAGGTGACTCCCAGACTGGCAGCGCAATTTTAGATAAAGCTCTCTTGAAACACAGAAGAACCCACCTGTACACACATGCTACTGTCTACTGCCACTCTGTACAGGAAGCTCGTCTGAACTTGAGTGTGCGCAGGGAGAATATCTGGCCAGTGGAGCAGTGGTGGAGGGAATATATCCAGCCTTGCTGCACTCGGGGTGAGGGTGGGATGCAGGGGTCAGGGGTTGGGCTGGCCTCCCCAATAGCTAACTAGTCTCCTTCTGAAAATTCAACCCTACACATGGAGTGAATGGAAACCCTGCTCAACCAATGGTATCCACGTGGTTTGCTGCCTTTTTAAGTCAACTTCCAGGTCTTTCTTCCTGATCTCTTAGTCTGGACTCTCTGCTGATGGCTGCTGGGCATCAGAGCCACACCCAAAGCCCTCAGTCACTGGTGGAAGGATGGGACCTGTGTTAAGGGTACATGGGTTAGATTCAAACCTGGTTTTCCCTAATGGCAGGCAAGAATCCTACCTCTGCACCAAAGCAAGACCCAAGGCAAAGCCACTGACTCCTTATGATAATTGAGGATGGAGTCTGACTCCTCCAAGCATTTCTGATGCTGTGCATGGTCACTGAAATGCACTGCCATGCTGCTCTCCCCTGGAATGCATGGTGGGCTTGACCCCTGAAGGGAAGGGTCAACCTAGGGTCCGATAGGTGCCTTGGTGGTGCAACAGTTAAGCATGCAGCTGGAAAGCCAAAACTCAGATATCCAAACCCATCTCCACCCAAGCAAGCAAACTCACTACATCCAGGCGACGCTGGCTCTTAGCTGGGGAGGGGCTGGCCCCAAGGGTTCCCAAGACCACAACAATGAAAAGGGATTGAGAACCCAGTCTTTCTCCCAAGGAACTCCCTGGGAGTCTTGAACTGTTGACCTTGTGGGGCAAATCCCGACTTATAATTGCTATGCCACCAAGGCTCCTAACTCACTTAGTGGCTCAGAGAGAGAGAGAGAGAGAGAGATCTGGTGGCCACCAGCTCCTGCCACACTGCAGCTGTTGGACTCTGTCACAGTCGGGGGTCTCCACAGGTCAGAATTGACCATTGGCGCCCAGCAAGGACAGCCAAACCCAACCCAAACACACACATACACACATGCACACACACTCCAGAGGGAAACTCCCCCTCTGTTGTGGAGTGTTACTGCATCTGTGTCTGCTTGCTCTGAGCCATTTTTCTCCCTGACAGCATCCTATTATGATAGTGACAGAGACACTTAGTGAAAAGGACCTATAGGAAACTATTCTTATGACTGTTTGCTCAGTGTACTTTTCCTCACCAAACTGCTTTCAGGAGGAGTGGTCATAGTGGCAGTTACTGATATTCAGAGGAGTAGTGCAATTACTGATTTTAGGAGGAGCAGTCATTGTGGCAGTAGTGCTGTGGGCCATGTTAGATTGGGTGCTGCACTTGATGATTTGCTTGGCTGGATGGTCTCACCTGAGATTCATGAGAACTCTGTGAGGAGGGGATCATTATTGTACCTGTCTTATCTGTGAGAACAATGAAATCCCAAGCAGTGATATGTCTAAGACCACGTAGCTAGTATATGGTGCATTGAAGGCATGGAAATGGGTCTCCCCATGGCCATAACAGAGATTTCCTTGCTGCTGTTCAATACCTGTAGTTGCAAAGGACACACTGACATGGGAACCAGAGATGGTGATCATGTCATAAACAATGCCACATCCCTTCACTGCCACTCCTGTAAACACACAGGCTGAATCTCACATATCTAACTTTGCCAGAACCCTGGGACCAGTCAAAGGGTTCAAGCAACGCAATACATATTGAATGGAGACAAAACCTGACCTCCAAATGGCATCCAATGAAATAAGAAAAGAATTCCATTCAAAATAACAGAATTAAGTGACAGAAATTATTTCCTGGGTGAGCCAGATCATGGATTTACTGGACAAAGACTTTAAAGTAATGGTACTGAATATGCACGCAGAGCTAACAAAAAACAAAAGCAAGTATAGAGAGGAAATGTGGAAAGTAATACACGAGTAAAATGAGGATGCTGATAAAGAGGCTGAAAGTACAAAAAGGAATGCAACAAGCATACTGGAATTAAAAATTGTATTACTGATATTAAAAAAAATCCACAGAAGGGATATACCTGCAAGTGTGAGAAGAAAGAATGCATGAACTTGAAAGTAAGGCCATTGGAATAATCACATCTGAGGAACAAAAAGATGAAGGCATGAAGAGAAGTGAATAGAGACTAAGGGACTTGTGGGACACCATCAAATAAACCAACATTCCTCAACTATTTTAGAGGTTGAATGATCCTTTCATAGGGGTCACCAAAGACCATCAGAAAACACATAGATATTTCACAATAGGCAATCATGTGTTGTTTTGTGACTAACCACTATGTTTTATTTAAGTTCAATTATGTTCAAGTTGTAACAATAAAAATGCATCTTGCAGATCAGCTGTTTACATGGTGATCCATAATATTAGCAAAATTACAGTCATGAAGTAGCAATGGAAATAATTTCAGGGTCACCACAACATGAGGAACTGTATGAAAGGGCTGTGGCATTAGGAAGGCTGAGAACCACTGAAATAAATCAACCTATGCACTATTAGCAAAGAAGAAGAGACACAGGGACAGAAAATAATGGCCATAATTTTCCCGAGTTTGACAAAAGATCTCAATCAACATGGCAAGAAGCTCGGCAAACTCCACATGAGATCCACATGAAGATGTCTTATCATCACAATCTCAGCAAAACCAACATAAGAAACACTCATGAAATCTGCCAAAGAGAGACTCATGCAGGTAAAGAATTCGCAACAAGATGAGGTGAAAACTTATCCTCAGAACTCTTGGAGATGACAAGGCAGTGGGATGGTATACTTAAAGTGCCCAAAGAAAGATCTGTCAACCAACAGTCCTGTTATTAATAAAAATGTCCCAGAAAGGTGAGGGAGGAATTGAGATACCTTAAGGCAAACAAAAGCTACAAGAGGCTATCACCACTAAACCAGCTTGATGTAAAATGCTAAAAGATGTGTTTCTGGAAGAAGTGAAAGGACAGAGAGAGTCACTCCATGTCACAAAAGGTCTCTGAAAAAGGTCATCTTATGAGCAGATATGGAGGCCATTGCCTTCATTATATCATGTTCCTGAAACAGAAATGTCACAAATGGATGGCTTCCAAGAGCAGACATTGATTTTTCAGGAGACTACAAATTCAAACCATAGCACAATCTCTAGAGGAAAGGTCTTTCTCTATCCGCTCTTGTTTCCTTCAGCTTCTGCAGGCCTGGTACTTCTTGATTCCTCGGTAATCTTCATGAGACCCCCCTCCAAGCCCTGCTTTGTGCTCTCTCTGGGATCTAAGTCTGTTAGGGGACAGATGCTTGTGTGTTGGGGGAGGGTTGAGGTAGGAGGAGGGCAGGTCAGACTCCTGCCCAAACCATGAAAATCTTAAGAGACTAAGAGAGACTTGGGTGGGGCCTAATGAGCTCTGGAAAGGCAACTTTTCATTTTCTAGAAAATGAAGCAGTAACTGGATTTGTGGTTCCTTGGGAGGTCTGGCTGGGGGTTGTAGGGAAAATGAGTACAAGAATGAAGACAATGTTCTGAAACCGATTTCAGTGATGATGGTACAACTCTTTGTGGGGTGACTGACCAACTGAATTATATGATGTGTGAATGATATGCCAATAAAACTGTTGGAGGGGGGGAGGCTGTCTATAATACACAAAGAAAATGTCCTACATCCTACCTTGATGAGTATTCAATAGGGTCTAAAGACTTGTAAGTGGCCATCTTAGGCACAACTATTGGTCTTTCCTTATCCAGAGCACAGAAAAGAGAAAAAAAAATTAAGTGCATAGAAACAATTAG
This sequence comes from Nesogale talazaci, assembly GCA_004026705.1. Classification (NCBI taxonomy): domain Eukaryota; kingdom Metazoa; phylum Chordata; class Mammalia; order Afrosoricida; family Tenrecidae; genus Nesogale; species Nesogale talazaci. The sequence continues at coordinate 53,604 of PVJH01005343.1, read as the reverse complement.
TCTTAAAGACTAATGGGCTTTAAAACTTTCAAGTTTCATGACTAAGAACAGAAGAACTAGTTGGTGCCCGACTGCCACTAGCAACTGCTATGAAAAGAACTGCAACAGAAGGTCCTACGTAGAGTGGAAGAAAAATGTGGAACAAAACTCTAAATCATAAAAAAAAGAACAGACTCACTGGTCAGATAGAGATGCAGGAAACTGAAAGAGACAATGGCTCTTTGATGCAGGAAACTGATAGAGACAATGGCTCTTTGTCAGCCTCCAAACCTGGAACTGAGCTCACCCTGTGGCTTAATTTTTAGCCAGACAATAATCCCAAATCCAAACTCATTGCCGTCAAGTCTGTTTTGACTTGAAGGGATCCCATAAAGGACATCAAGCACACAAACCTTCCCTGGAGCACACAGCCTTCTCTTTCTCCCCCACACCAGCTGGTGAGTTTGAACTGCTGACCTTGTGGTTAATAACCTCATGTCTCGAAGGTGAACAATGAGACCAGGGAGGTGGCAGGCTTTGGAACAATCAACCATTCAAGATCCACAGGGCGGCATTTGCCCAGAGACAAAGCTCAGAAAGCAGAAAGGATGAGAGAGAAAGAAGATGGGAAATGGGAAGCACCAGGTAGAAATGAGACGAGGGATGTGACCTTGTGGGGACTGTAGTCAATGGCAGTGTGGAAGAAAATGTGTGAGTGAATTGTTGAATGGCAAGCTGATTAGCTCTGTACACTTTCACCCAAACCACAATGGACAGTTAAAATAAAACAGAGGGTTGGGAATGGATAGAGAAATAGCAACCACAAACAGAGGGGACAAAGCGTCCCCTTTCCTGAGGGATTTCTACCTGCCCAGCCCTCTACAAAACCCTTTACCACTACTATCTCATGGAAGCACCACAATGCCCTTGTGAGGGTGGTCCTATAAGCACCCTCATTCCACAGATGAGAACACTGAGAAGCTTTAGGTCAATGGCAAGTCACAGTGCTGGTGTGAGCCGATCAGATAGTGAATCTAGCAGTTGGTTTACCAAGCCTGCATCTGACCCAACTCATCCCACCATGGAGCTAGGATCAGGGTCTAGGTCATCACAACAGTCCATTGTGAAAGCTCTGTTCTGGTCCTGGGCTTTCCTCATATGAAGCACATGGCTTCTCAAGAACCAAGGAGGGAGGGGTCATCACTCACAGTCCCCAGCTCAGAAAACTGAGGTTGGGGAGATAGAAGCACTGCTGGCATTTGTCCCTGGCCAGCTGAGGGGCTTCTGGCAGGTCTGCTGCGGTACCCTGCTGATATGCAGTAGCACAGAGGACTGTACCTCCGTCTTTGCCAGAGGCTCCCCTCAGAAGGCTGTGGAGCTAGTAGGGTGTCTTCACCCAGCCTTGACTTTTCCCACTCACCCCTCCCAGTGCTCTGAGCCTGACCACAGCCCAAGTCAGTCAGGTTCAGGTTGATCTGCGTTATCCGGGCCAAAATTCCCCTTAGAAATCAGACCACGGCAGCCCTGCTTGACTTTCTAGAAGCCAGACAGATTGAAGAGTTCTGCTGACTCCTGACACGGCAAAAGAACTCGGGGCTCCAGATGCCTTTTCATGCTGCCAAGGACCCTTTCCAACAGCGAGATTTGTTAACTCATTAGCTGAGAAATGGCCACACTTCTAAATAATCCCTGGGTTTATGAACTACCATCTGTGCCTGGGCTTCCTGGGGACACTGCGGCTAGGCCCTTCTACTCCTGCTCCTGCCAAGGGAGCCTCTGTCTCCCCTCCTGTCTACTGCAGTGGACGTAGGGACTGAGGAACAATGAGGCCCAGAACCCCTGGAAGTACAGGAGTCTGTGTAGGAAAGGGGAGCTTTGAGGGATCTAGAACCCAGAGGGAGTGGTTTGATGCAGAACACACACACACACACACACAGTAGCAAACTCACTGCCATCAAGTCAATTCTGACTCATCGCCAATGACCACAGAGAAGGGGATAGAATTGCCCCTGTGGGTTTCTGAGACTACGTTCCAGAGTAGAAAGTCTCATATTTACCTCCTGAAAAGACTGAGTGTTTCAAACTGCTGGTCTCACAATCCACAGTCAAATTCATAACTTCCTACACCACCAAGATAGGGAGACCTTACGTGGACTGAGGGTAATTGAGGCCTGTGGAGCCTGTCTCAGAGATCAGACTGCTTTCTGTGACATTGCATCTAAGTAGCATTACTTTACGGAATCAATGCCCCTGTCCTTATTCTGCAAAGGAGAAAACTGAGACTCAGGCTAGTTAAGTGGCCTGCCGAAGGCCCCACAACTGGGCCAGAGCGAAGCAGGGAGCCAAAGCCTCTGGTGACATCTAAGTCCATCGTCTTCCTCCCAGACTCACCAGATAGATGCACTCTTCACAGCAGGGGTCTCTGGGGCTCTCCCAAAGCCACCAGATAGCAACTTAAGAAAAAGCAGACTCAGTCAGGAAGTCACTGTCTTGGGAAAGAAGCAACCAAGACGACTCAGAGCATCAAACACATCATGGCAGAGGAAAGCACAGCGGTCTCTTACCTCCATCCCCAGAAGTGTGTCCACCAGACCTTGGCCCTGTTTGACAGAACCTTCAAGTCAGCAGCAAACCCAGTGCTGATCCCAGATCCTCCTCCCAGCCCAGTTCCAAGTCCTATTCTTGAATTTGTCTCTGGCTGCCTGGGCCTAAGATTCCTGCTGGATCCTTGTACCCCAGACCGGTCCCCTCATTACCACCTGCCCCTTCCCCACCAAGTGTCCCTGCTCAGGGTTTAGCTCAGAGCTGCGAGTGACCCCCAAGTCCTCCTACACTTTCCAGTCATGAGCCCTTGAGCCCAGGTCCTTCCAGACACAAGGCCCAAGGTCTGGTTGGTCTGGCAGGGGCTCTGGGAAGCATCAGGCCCACTCCCCGAAGAAGCAGTAACACTCCCTGTCCTTGACTTGCTTTGGATTCACTGTGGCCTGGTGGTGCGGAGTGCAACTGCCCCTTTGACTTCTCCGGATGGTAAACCTTGGCAGGTTCAGACAGCCTCATCTTCCTCCCAGTCATGCCCCCTCTGGGTGGTCTGGAAAGAAGAGAGAAGGCAGGTGGGAGTAAGGGTCCTTACTTAAGGGGTATCATTGCCATTTAACCCTGACTTCCACCCATAAGCCCCCAGGGCCAGGTGGGAAAGTGACTCCTCACAGGCTAGTGAATAACAGAGACCAGAGCAGGCTGGCCCCAAGCCAGCCCATGCCTCCCCACTGCAATGGTACCCACCCCCTTGCACACATATACGTCATCCACTGATTTCCAGGCCCACAAACCAGCCAGGTTGGCTCTTCTCTGGGGAATCCAGCTCTCATGCCAGGGCCAAGGTCACAGGAAGTGGCTGAACCCGGGCTGCCCCCTCTGATCAACTCCAGCTCCGCCAGGAGCTCTCCGTCCCTGCTCTGGAGGCCTGTGAGTGTTCTCCTGGAACTGTGGCCCTGGGACTCCTACCCCCGAGTTCCCTGTTTTCTTTCACCTTTTCCCAACCTCAGGACTTCCTGCACAACTACCCAGGGACTGCAGCTGAGGGCGGGAGGTTGGGAGATGGATTTTGTTATCAGAACACTCTGCTGTTCATGGTCCCAGAGCCACTTAAGTGCCTCCCCCCACCTCCCCACCATCCATTCTGATAACAGAATCTTTAATTATTATAATTATCACCTGAGAAATTGGGTTCCTGCCATAGACAATTAAAATGAAATTCAGCTCGACTTTGCCCATCTCTCCCTTCCTTTCCTCTCTATCTGATGGCAAATTTCAGAGCACAGCTGGAAGCAGAGTGAGGAGAGCGGGTGCCCGAGGGGAACTTCCTGCAGGAGTGGGTCTGGGTGTGCAAGTGGAGGTGGAGGTGGAGACAAATGTGAAGGTGAAGACCTGCACGTGGGCTAGTGTGTGCAAGCATGCATGAAGGGGTGCATGTTTGTGCAAAGGTTGAGCAGTGTGCCTATGTCAATGTGAGTGTGCGTGGTGACGCAAGCACATCGGAGTGTGTGCTGTGTGCACATGTAGGTGGCACCTTGTCAGGGCCAGGGTGTGGGAGGGGAGACGTGAAGGTAACTGAGAAGTGGGGTTGTGAGTGAAAGTACAGGCCTGCCTCTGAGGGTCACAGTCAGGTTGTAGGCTTCACTGAGTCAGGTTCCACACTTCCTACTTGTTTATTCCTCTCTTTTTCCTCATTTCAAACAGAAACCACTGCTTTCCTCACCCCACAGAGACCACTGGGAGAATGCCAGGAAGTGGGGCTGGCACCCAGTGAGCAGGGAGGGGGCCGTTTCTCCTGCCTGCCCACCCCTCTGTTGCTCATCTCAACAGCTTGGGTTCAAATCCATGTGAGGCAGAGAAGAGAGGCAGGCAGTTTCTCTCCAGAATCTCCCCCTCTCTCTTCAGGGTCATCTGATCTAGGGAGCATATTTGTCACTGAAGCCATCTGTCCTTGTGAGTCATCTGGGGTGCTCAGTGCAGGGGTGCTGACCCTCAAGGCTGAGGGGAAAGGAGAGGGAGTGGAACTCTGCATGGCCTCTGGTGTGCTTGTGTGTCCTCAAGTCCAGTGGGACTGGCCGTGACCCTATGGAATGCTTCAGGTGGGGTTCCAGCAGTGGGCTCATTGCATAAGCAGACCCTTCTCTCATGGAGCTGCTGGTGTGGGGGTTGGAACCACTCACCTTCGGGATATCAGCCAATAGCTGAACCGCTGCTCCATCTGAGCCACTCCTCGTCTGAGGAGCTCGGCGACACAACACTCCCCTAACAGCTCAGAATCTGAGGCTACAACCGGAGAAGATAGGTCAGCCTTCAGAAACATCCAGTCCCAATTCTCTCTAGGGTTAAGGGCCTCCTGGAGAGACCCAGCACCTTGCAACCCCACCGAGACCATCAGTAAGATGGCCTTTCCCATAAGTGGCAATCCCACCAAGTTCTCTGGGTTGAAGGAGAGGGGCAGCTCAGAGGGAATGGATAAGGAAGGGCTGTCAAGACTGAGGATCAGACCCTCCCTTCACCTCATGGTGGGAGAATTGGGGTCAGAGTCCTCTGATCTCATTTATTATCCCAAATGTTCTTGTCAGGGTGGACCAACTCTTGCTCTTCTCTGCCTGTCTCCTTATCCTTGGCTCAGAACTCTTTCTGGTGACCCCATAAAGCTGCCTCCACCTCCACACTGGAACCTGCCCTCCTCCTATCCCGACCTTCCCCCTGACCCCCACCTCTCTCACCTGGTCACCCCTGAACTTCTGGGGACAGAACTTAGCATTTTTCCTGGGCCCGTGAAGCACACACAGGGAGGGGTGGTGGGTGGCTTTCACTTCCTCCCCATCACCTTCCCTAACGCGTCATCTAACACTTTCAATTTATTTTCCAATTCCTTTACCACCAGCAATAACGATTAAAGGTCCAACGTAAATGCCACTTTACCAAGCTGAATTAATCAGGGTGGGAGGGGCAGGCTGGCTCTCGCAGCTTGATCAGAGCATCATATGGTTTTCAGCCTCGCCAGGGCCCTGGAGAAGGTGGGAGGCTCCGGGGTCTCCAGGAAGATGTAATGGGGATTTCAAATGGAACCTCAGGAGCCTGGGCTCTATGTCCTCTTACAGCCCTTCTCCTCTTAGGTGAGCCTGAAGCCAGAAGAAAAATCAGAAAGGGCGTTCTCGTTTTGCAGAGGAGGACACTGGGTCTCAGAAATCAAAAAGCCTTCACCAATGTTAACCACCTGGTCAAGGCAGTGGCACAGAGACATCAAGCTCCTGTCCCATAAACTTGCCTTCTTTTCTGACTTCTTCTTTTAGGTTCAGGTGGAATCTGTAAAGTTTGGTGTAGCTCATATGGTTAGATATATCGTCCATATTGTTAGGTGTAGTCCATGTTTTAGGTACACAAATTCTAAACAAATTATAGGCAAATACAATTCTGTTCCTTATTAAGAGGGTCAAACATCATTGACCAAGTGGGTTTGCCTTGGGAGTGTAAGTTAGTTTACTATGGAAAAATATAATCACTGTTCAGATCTCTATGAAATAGGGGGAAATGAGGAAGAAGAAAACCAAATCTCAGAGATGAAACAAACCTTATCAGACTGACAAGCTATGTGAGCTACTACTACTTCATCTACCCTGAGGCCAGAACTAGACGGTACCCAGCTACCCCTTCCAATCATTCTGGCCAGGGTCTCTGTAGATGACCCTGAAGAAAACCGAAGAAAAAAAAGCTACAGGACAAAGATCTAATTATTATAAAAGATTAGACTAACTGGATCACCTGGGATGAGAAGAATCTCTGTAACTATCACCCTCAGAAATTCCTTTAGCCCTCAATGGAACTCATCTTCAAAGACCACTATTTAGCAAAATAGCATGGTTGCACAGAATCTAGAGACAATCACCTGTAAGAACAATGAAACTAAAAACTTCTATATAAAACCCAAAGGTCAATGTCTAACCTAAAAAGAATTAAAAGGGGGCAGGGAAGTTGGATTGCTGGAAACATAACAACCAGAATACAATGAATGGAAATACTGATCTGCTGTGAACAATGCCATGAGTATCACTAAGTCGTTTGGGTGGAAAATGGCAAATGTGAGCCTAACTTGCTGTGGAAACTTTAAGCTCTCACACAATAAATGCATATGTTTAAAAAACCAATCAACATAATCCTCTGTATTAACATATTGCACTAAAAACCACAGAGTAATCTCAACAGAGATTACATAAATGCGTAAGCGATTACATGAAACCATTTGAGAGAGACTCAGTATTCACCCCTAATTTACAAACAAGCAAAAATAGGAAAAAAAAAAAAAAAAGAAAGAAGAACTCTCAGCATAAGAGAAGGAAAGAGATAATCTTTGAAAAGAATTTTGCATGGATCCACAATTAGTGGTCATGGAAACAGCAGTCAGTCCATCCGTGTACTACATTTGGGTGAATCTGTGGCACAGGTCTATTTAAACTGCTGAAGATCAAGGAGCAAGTCTTCAAACTACGTTGAAGCCTAAGCGGTACCTGACCCAAGCCATGGTGTTTTCAATGGTCACATATGCATGCGGAAGTTAGACAATGAATAAGGGAGATTGAGGAAGAATTGATGCATTCGAATTATGGTGTTGACAAAGAATGCTGGAAGTGCTGCAGACTGTCTGCAGAACAAAGACAACTAGCATGCTCCCTAGCATGCGCACGACAAGACTTTCTCAGATGTACTTTGGACATGTCGTTAATATAGACCAGATCCTCCAAAAAGAAAGCACGCTTGGGAAAGGAGGTCAACAAAAAAGAGGAAGAGCCCGGGGAACTGGATTGACACAGAAGCTGCAACAATGGGCTAGATTGTAAGAATCTAGAAATATAGCAGCAAATATGTGATAACTGATCTTTAATAAAGGTATAAAGGTGAGTCAGTGGAGAACGTATCATCCTTCCACAAATGGTGCTGGGAGGGAGAGTAGGAGCAAGGGAGAGAAAGAAATGGAGTGAGGAAAGGAATGGGCCAGGAAAAGGTACTCATACCTTGCACCATACAAAAAATAAACTCAGCATAAATTGACCATGAACCTAAATGGGCAGCGTAAACTTCAGAACTTCCTGAAAAAAAGAAGGGACGAGGGGACAGGATTACAACATTGAGTTAGACAGTGACTTCTTAAATATTACAGTAAAAGCAGGATCCATAAAAGAAAGCATTTGTAACTTAGATTTTATTGAGATATAAAACCTTCTCTTTGTAGGGCACTATTAAGAGAATGCAAATCTAGGCTGTAGAACTGAAAGAGTAAAAAAGGTTGGAAATTATATAAGCAACAAAACACTTGCACCAAAATATATAAAGGACTCTTAAATTTTAATTATAAGAAAACATATAACCCAATTCAAAATTAAGCAAATGATCCAAACAGATATTATACCAAAGAACACATACACATGTTCAGCAAGCACCTGGCAAGATACTCAACAGTCACTGGGGGAATGCAAATGTAGTAGGTGTATTTCTTTTCATTTTCATCTTCTGAATTCCATTGTGTGAATGCAAACATGCAGTAATGAAACTGTATCACTAAAATGTTTACATAATTAAAAGAACACAATGAGATATCACTAAATTCCAATTAGAAGAGCTACACTTTTTGCAAAAGAGTAAAACTATCAAACTTTGGTGAGGATATGAAGGGAGACTTACACACTGCTGGCCGCAGTGTAATAATAGGTATAACTACTTTGGAAAACATTTTAATCGTTTCTTAAAGAGTTAGGATGCTGTCTTGTCTTTCCATTCCTAGGTATTTACCCCAAAGAAACCAAAAAGCAAACGCACTGCCATTGACTCATCAGGACCCTATAAGACAGAGTAGAATCACCCCCTTTGTTTCTCTAAGACTGCAAATCTTTGCGGGAGAAGACAGGCTGATATGTTTCCTGCAGAATGGCCAGTAGGTTTGAGCCACTGGCCTTACTGTCCTATAGCACCATCTGATCACGCTTTTGCTGAAATTTCTATAGATGGACCACCACCCCTCTCTGTGGTCTGCAGCCCTCAAACCAACAGCCTCAGTACAATCATGAGAAAAATGTCAGACAGGTCCCAACCGCAGGACACTCAACTAAATGTCTGATGGGTATTCCTCAAAGCTGCCAAGGCCGTCAGATCCAAGGAGAGTCTGAGAAACTGTCACAATCGAGAAGAGTCTAAGGACACTTAGAATCTGGATACATGGAAAAGGACCCTTGATCTAAACTAAGAAAACCAGAACCACAGAGTTTGTTGTCAGTCAGTGCTATCTGTTCTGCTCATAGTGGCTTTCCGTACAACGGAAGAGAACACTGCACAGGCCTGTGCCATTCCTACAATCTGCAGCCACTGTATCAATCCAACTCATTGCAGTTCTCCCTCTTTCACCCATGCCCCCACTTTACCAAGCATCCTGTCCTTTTCCTGGGAATGGTCTCTCGTGATAATATGGCCAAAATTTATGAGACAAAACCCTCCTGCCCTTGAATGTAAACAACATTCCAGCTATACTGCTGTCAAATCAGATTTGTTACCTCCTCGAGTCTATAAGTGTATAGTGTATTCAATATCATTTGTAATGATGCATAGATACATGATTCAATAGAACAATACAATGTCTCGATCACGTTGATGACATGCGGTAAAAGTACCATATTAACATAAAACTTGACAACAAGGGGAAATTGGATGCGGGATAGATGAGAACTCTTTGCACTATTTTTGCCACTGTTCTTTAAATCTGAAATGATACTAAACAACAGGTGTATTAACATGAACCGAAATTTATGAAGAATGAATAAACTCTTGCTACACAATACCAAGAATGTGTACTACCATAAGATATTGATACTGCCATGCGAATGAATTTCACAATGCTTATGCAGATTGAAATGTTCACATGCCCCTCCTGCCCTCCTCAAAAAAAAAAAAGAGGAAATCTCATGTGGACGCCTTAATATGCAATTCTAGAAACTGACAGCAGTGGCAACGAGCACTGATTGCAAAGACATGTGGGGAAACTTTGGAGGTTAGAGTTGGAGCCATTACTTTGATTGTGGCAACGAATTTATAGGTTCATTAATCCTGCAAAGCATATCAAATTAATTATGCTCTTAATTTGTACAGTTTGTAACATGCCAATTAGACCTCAATAAAAATACTTTAGGAAAAATTCTTAGCAACTTGTGCTCTGTTATGTGTGGTTTATTAAAAGTCGATTATACATACTTCAAGAAAGCTGTTTTTAAAAATTAGTAGCTAAGAACTCACGCTGCAGTTGGTGCCTCCCTCCCTCCAACCCCACCCGCTCTCTCCCTCAGGTCACCAACAGCAGGTGCGTGAGCCATCATCACTGTGGGGATGCAAGAACTCGGTTTTGATGGAGATGGGTGCCTTCAGTAATTTTCCAGGAAGCCAGGTGTTTTGTTTTTGTGTGTGAGATGCACATATTTGCAGCTTTCTTTGGCAGGTAGCACCCTCCCCCCTTTGCCTTCCTGACAATTTGGGAAGGGCTTGGCCAGAGAATGACTTCCCCAGGAAATCACAGAGCGGCCCCCCACGTCCTTGCCCTTTGCTGGGCCCCCAGTGCATCCTCCACATTCCCTCCACACAAGCAGCCTGCAACAGTATGTCTGCTTTATGGAGGAGGAAACTCAGGGCCAGAGAAGTGAAAGAACGTGGCAGCGGGGTTCATAGCTAGTGCCTCAACACGGCCCCTAATCTCCATCGCCCTTCCAGCCCTGTGACCCTGAGTCATTGCCTAAGGTAAAGCAGTTTCCTTGCTGTCCTAGGCCAGTGGCCTGGCATTTCCTCAGATGCAACCTCCACGCAAGCCCCGCCCTCTACTCCTGCCCTGTGTTCTGCCCCCTGGAGCTGCCCTCTGTTGGTTCTCAGAGGCATCTTGCCCCCTGAGTCCTGGCTCCTCTCTAAGTTACTTCCTGGACCTAATCTTCACAGATCACTGGAGCCTGAGATCTGGTGCCCTGCGGCTTGTCCTGGCACACCCTGGCTTAGTAGGGAGCAGTGTCAGGGCGAGGAAGGAGGTTTTGAAAGCCAAGGATTCGAAAATGGTGTTTGAGGCTGAGCCCTGGTGGTCTAGTGGTTGTGTGTGGGCCTGCAGCCCACATTGTTGGCAGTTCAAATCCAGCAGCAGCTCTCCAGGAGCAAGACTGGGTTTCCTACTCCCATGAGAGCAGTGATGCCACACACACACACACACAAAGAGGGGCTGAGCCCTGGTGGCATAGGGGTTGTGAGCAGGACTGCGGCCCAATGGGAAGGAGGTTCAATGCCAGCTCCACAGGAGCAAAGGCTGGGCCTCCTACTCCCACCACCTGACGGCAGTGATGCCTAATAAATAAATAAATTACAAATTTAAAAAAACTAAAAAAAAGAAAGAAAGAAAAGAAAATGTTGCTTGTGGTCCATCTCTGAGGACAATAAGCCTAGACTCCACTGCCAACCACTCTCTCTGCCTCTGTAAAAGGAAAAGCAAGGCGGCCCCCTTCAGTCATCTCTTGCTGTGGACAAGGAAAATGGCTCACGATGGCTCTGCCATTCACATTCAATTTTAGAAGGATGTAAAAAAGAGGCATAGTGGACGCTAATGTGGGATTGGTCAGTTTTATAGAGGAGCGAACCCTCTCAGAAGGGAGGAAGGGGAAAAAGAGAAGAACTGATACCCAGGGCTCAAAAAGAAAGAAAACGTTTAGAAAATAAAGATGGCAACATGTGTACAAATAAGCGTCATACAATTGCTGGATGGATGGTTAAAAGCGCTGTAAGTGTTCGCAATAAAGTCGCCAATGAAATGATCCTAAAACAAAAAGAAAGAAATTTAAAATTAAATATAAAATTTTAAAAGAAAGAGAAAGGAGAAGCCTTGGAGCCTCCTGGAGTCTTTGAAGATCCCTCTCTGAAGCCGTGGAAGCAGCAGAGCAGAGGGAGCAGCCCGAAGACCATCAGACTAAGCGGAAGAGCTGCAGGGAGGCTTGGAGGCCAGGGGCAGAGCAGGCAGCCTGGTCGACGGAGCAGAGGTCACGGGTCACGTGGATGAAGGCTGAGGGTCAGAGACATGCCCGCCAGCCCCCAGGACAAGCGCACCACCTTGTCGCCTGTGAACTTTCTGCATCACCCCCCCTAATGCTGAGTATTACCTGCGAGTTCTAGGTGGCGGCTGCGAAGAATTATCAGACCCAGCGGAGAAGCAGTGCCAGTGCCAGGCTGGGTGGGCCTGGAGTGCGGGTGTGGGGTGGAACGCGGAGAGTTGGTGTCAGGAAAGGCTAGAGGGCAGAGGTACGTCGGGCCTCCGCTGACAATCCGCCCTGACAGCGTGGGGGGGGGTGGGGGCTTCTCCTTCTCCCTGCTGAAGCCGAAGATGGTCAGACACGGCCCCCCCACGTCATTCTCTCACCTGCCCGCAGAGGAGGGCTGCGTCTTGCCATTTCTAGTGACTTCCCTCCCCTTGTGTCTGCAGGTTGCCTCCAGTGGGGAAGAAGGTCTCCAAACAGGCGCTTTCTTTCTCAGCCTCCGGTGTGTGTGCTGGGGTGGAATTGGGTCGGGAGCCAGAGGCAGGGGGCTGAGATCGAGGCCTTTGTTTTGCTGTAGGGCGCAGGTTCAACGAGGCTAATTGCGGCTCATTTGGAAGGCTGAGCGACCCTAAATCCAAACAGAAACCGTTGTCCGTGCGCCGCGGTGGCTTCCACTCTGGCTGCACCTGCGTGGTGATTTCTGCTCCCTCTCCTCCGCTCGCTGAGATGGGAACCAGGAGCCATCAAGGCCGTGCTGACTGGATTCTAACATCAGCAAAAACTCTGGAGCGGGCGCGAGTCGCCTGCGGGAGCCGAGGCTCGTGGAGGCTGTGTAACTAGGGGAGCTAAAGGGCATCATGGCTCATCTTTATGGAGATCTGCCCTGCCCGGCACACTCTTCTCGCTACCAACCCTCACCGCCCCCTGTGTGGAGAGGATAGGGGGGTTTTGATTTTATGGATAGAATAAACCAGGCTTGGAATGACCGCCACCGAGAATATCAACACCGCCTGCTCCCAATCCCCTGTCCGGGGACAGGGTGGGGTCCCGGTCCCCATTGCAGAGATGGGGAAATAGAGACACAGCAGTGGGGGTGGGGACCCTATCAACATGTTGCAGCTTGCTGGTGGCGGAGTGGAATAGAGAAGTAACTGCTTTCATTTAGCTCTTGGTCTCCGCTTCAGCATCCATCCGGGTGGCTAGGGGTTTTAAAATGCAGACCTTGAAGCCACACACCAAGATTCTAATGGGATCAATGTGGAGTGGAGCCAGGGCGGCAGTGTCTTCAAAAGACCTGGCCTCTAGGAGCACCCGCACCCTTTCAGGAGCTTTGCAGGCAACACTGAGAGAAAAAATGACTTGGTGGGTCACAGACTGCCCGAAACCGTGGCACACGTATATCCAGACACAGTGGTTAGGAGTATCGAGCCTGGAACCAGCCTGTTGGAGTTTAAACCTGGGCTCTGGCACTTGCTACTGCCCTTCAAGGATTTAGAACAATGTCTGGCACAAAATAAATGCTTTATATTAGCTGAAGGCGCTGTGGGTGAGGGGTTGGGCTTCTAGTTATAAGGTGCATGGTTCAAATCCACTCGCTGCTCCACTAGGAGCCGATAACTGAGACTGTGAGCCCTTGGGAAAGACGTGCACTCTCAGAAACCTTGTGTGGGGTTTGGACTGGGACCAACTTGATGGCAGTAGGTTTGTTTGGATTATTATTTAAGGATGGAAACGATCCCAGCACGTGCTCAGTCTCGTTTCACAGGTAAGGGATTGTGAGCCCGGAGAGGTAAGGTCCGTGTGTAAGGACACACAGTTAATGAGAGAAGAACTCTATCTGCAGCATGTGCACCAAACTACAAGGTGACGCCATGCCAACAGAACCTGACCCTTGAGCCTGTCCTCGGCATGGGCACCTGCCTAGACGTGCCCACAAGACCGAGTCAGGAGTGGCTCTCTCAGGCACAGGCCCTGTCCCTTTAAGATAGAGGATGGGTAAGTTCCTGGGACATAGGTAGGAAGAGAACTGAAGGGAGTTCCCCCACAATCTAGATGGTAAATTCTATACTCCTGGTTATGATCCTATTTGGAAATAACTTTTCTTTATGATGTTAATGAGACAGTATGTGTGTAGGCTGAGCCATCTCTTTCAAGAAATTTCAAGAGTAGATTAAACAAGAAAGCACGTTTAGATGGAGGAAGATAGAAGGGAGCCAAGAAACAAGCTGCAAAAAGACAAAGCCTTTCCTCCAAATCCAAGAGAGACAGAGAGAGAAGCCTTCCTTTCTTGTGCCCTGAATTCAGATGGCAAGCCTCTTAAACTCAGAGCAGATAGGTGTGTATGTATTAAAACCTCCCACTCATGGGATCTCTGTTACAGCAGCATTAAATAACTAAGACAGTCCTGTCATTTCATCGGTCTCCTGCCTGGCCTGGTCTCAGATCATCCTCCAGGCTCCCCTCTGGAAGAGTACTCAGCTTCTAGAATACAGGGACCAGTGCAGGGGCAGACCCCAGCTCAGGTTCCCAGTGGGTCTTCTGCAAGTCCAATTCTCTCCTGAACTGGCACACACATGTTCCGATGGAGGAAAGCCTGATCTTGGGGTTCTGCTGCCAGTGCGGGATCTGGGGAAACAGCAATCAATTGACACTCACAAGAGGGGTGGAGGATGGGGGACCCAGAGCCACAGAAGTGGAGGGACTCGTACAGAGCCTCAAAACCTGGGTGTGGCTGAACAAAGCCCTCTCTCTTCTGCTGTATAATCTCCACATGACTCAGAACAAGTGATTTTGGGCCTCAGATTCCTCTCTGTGATCTGAAGGTTCTCACGCCCTCTGTCCTCCTCACAGGCTCATTTAAGAAAGGAGAGAAAACCTCCCTGCTGTTGAGTCCCTTGAGTGGCCCTGGGCTCCATCCAGCTTTCCATGGCCATGCCCTTCCCCCCAATGGGCTGCCTGGAACTTTCTTCTGCAGTGTTCCCAGGTGAATTTGAACTGCCAACCTTCTGAATACTAGCTGGGTGAAACTCATTTGTGTCGCCCAAGGACCTAGAAGGAGGCACTGTGTGAATAACAAAGTCCTGAGAAGAATATTGGGAAGGGGAAGTAGAGATAAGACCACGTGTTTCAGTCATTGCCAACAAGGATTAGTCTACTGTGGGGCTGTGTCAAGGGCTCTCAAACTCTCAGCCCTCTGCTCGCTCACTCCATCCTGCTGGATCCTGTCTCGTCCACAGGCTCAGGGAGGTCATGCCTCCTATCCAAGGTCACACAACTCGTAAAGGGAGGGGCTGATCTTGAACCCAGGTGAAGTGATCCCCTTGGAATTGCAGTGGGAACATAGGAGAGTCTGTCCTCCCAGAGCAGAGCCTAGCCCCTGAAACCTACACCCTTCTCCCACCCCAACCCCAGCCACAGAGCAGAGAGAGAACAGTCACTCTGAAGGGCTGGTTGAAGTCTCCCCACCTCACCACCCCACCTCCTGACAAGGCTTCACCCAGAGTTGCCCCAACAGAGGCTGTAAGGGAACGGGGAAGGGGCCAGTTCCCTTCTACTTGCAGGTTATCAACCACTTGCAGAATAGTTGAAAATGAAACAATCCGTTCCAAACTAGCTGCAACACATCCCTATCCAGGGGTGGAGTAGGGATAGTAATCCCGTCCCCCAACACCCCAGTGTGAGGGGGGGGGGAGTGTCAGAGCTGTGCTGTGTGCTGTCACCCACCCTGATAGACAAGGGCTCCCTCCTCCATCACCTGCAGACAGCACAGTCCTGCAGTCAGGGGCATGGGCTTTGCGGAATCTCACATCTGGGGCCCTGTCTGCCCCACTGCTCCCTGGTGAAGTGACCCTGGGCAGGTTCCTCAGTTTCCTCCTCTGCAAAGTGGGGTGATAATAGCACTCCTACACCCTTCTCTCTGCCTTGGAGTCAGGTGAGGACCCAGAAGACCATCTTCAGAAAGAGACAGTTCCTCGAGACACACTGGACCCTGGAGTTGGAGTCCTTTCAAATGGTGAGAAGGCCTGGGCTCACAGGAGGCGTCCTTACTCTTCCCCCATTATCAGCCCCTCTTTATCCTTTCCAGGACCCCCCATAGGGTGGATGGCTGTCCCTTTCCTGTCACCCTGCTTTCTCTTGCCTCTCCATTCAGCTTTAAAGGGCTGGTCTGCCCAGAGCTCCACTTGTGGACACAGGTTCTCAGTGCACAAGAAAACAGGACCCATTCAGAGAATCTCCCTGGAAGCCCTTGATGAATGACAGGCACACAGGTATGTTGCCGGCCCCTTGTGCGTCTGGAAGCAGTGCTGGCTGTGCACGCCCTCCCCTCCTCTCCAGTGAACCCTGCACGGATGACACCTTGGGAAGAAGCAGCCATCCCGTGAAGACACATTGTATACGACCCCCCTTTCTTTTCCTTAAATGACAGTATTTCTTGTTCGTTCTTCTGTCTCATGAAAGACCTACAAAGCATGATGAATTTCTGCCATTCAGGACTTCCTGGGAAGCTGTGCCTCTTAAAAACATACTCATTTACAGCATGAAATAGGGCTCACTCTGTGCATAAGCCCAGGCAATTTCCCGGCGTCCTGACAGCGCAGGGTGGCTTGTTTGGCTGTGGCTCTGTCTGTAAAGTACCTGCTCCCAGCAGGTGCTTGTGGCGTCTGTCTCCTCTAGTTGCGGCACTCAGAGATGCAGAACAGGCCTGCCTGGGTCTGCTAGCTCTCACTTGCCCTGAAAGGAAGCCAAGTAAGGCCTCCCACTCATACTCTGTCACTTCTATAGATGGACCCAGGAGGAGTGTGGTGGGATAGCTTCCTCGAATCTGGACCCCTTCTCTGGTCAACTCCATCTTTGGGGCTTCCTCGTCCACCTTTAGTTTTATCCCAAGACCTCTATCCATGGCTTTGGCATTGGATCTAGGAGTTGTGAACTCTCTGGTGGCTTATTCCAGCCCCTTGAGTCTTTACCACGGCAGCCCCATCACCAGACAACCTGCAGGGGGAGCTAGGACCATATTTTGTTCTTTCCTGACCTGGGTCAGTGGGACCCCACACTTGAGAGGAGACCATGTGTCTGTCATAGACACAGACTGTGTGTGGTCACAGGGATGGGACAGCTGAAGCCTGCATACCTTCTCTACTGCGGACCTCAGTCTGGGTACCTGGAAACCCCAAATTCCCTGCACAAATGGCTAAGAGCTCCCCTCTCTGCCTCGGGTGGACTTCTTCCCCAGGCCTAGATTCCAAAGAATGTGAGTGGATGCTGGTATGAGCACTTTAAGCCTGTAGATGGCATTCGGAGACATCCGCCAATCAGGTGAGACCTTTTAGGTCAGGATGGACTAATGGTGGGAATATCAAAAGGAGCTTGAGCCAAAGACCCAGGAACGATTTGCCCCCACCTGCTATTAAATTGTATTTTAAAGACTGTGGAACAAAGCACATTTACTTGGGAACTTGTTCACTTCATTTATAACTTGGACACGTTTTACATATGGTCTATAGGTCTCTGATTGTCCTCTTGCCTTTGGACAGCCTCAACTGTCATCACCTACAGCATAAGAGACACTGGTATCAGGCAGAAAGCACAAGTTGTCACTGTCTGAACCCAAGTGGGAAGAGTCTGGGGATAGGCTATCCTGTCTACTGGAAAAACCATTCTCCCCAGCCTACAGGTCTGTTCACCAAAGAGTGTACAGAATCATGTGGAGGAATTCTAACTATGCATTGGTCTGGAAGCCCTGGGGGCATCATGGTTAGGCGCTGGATTGCTAACCACAAGGCCAGCAGTTGGAATCTGCCAGCTGCTCTTTGGGAGAAAAAGGAGACTTTCTATCCCCTTAAAGATTCCAGGCTCAGAAAGGGCAGCCCTGCTGGGTCCTAGAGGGGTGAAATGGACTCTCAGGCCCTGAGTTTGAGGTTCATTTTATTGAAGGAGCTGTTACCGGAAATGAGTGAATGCCTTCTAGCAGGCTGCTGCGATGAGCCTACTCCCTCAGGGCCTCCGTTATTCCTGTGTGAGGGTTGTAATTAATCTTCCCACTCTCAAGTGACCATCCTGCAGTTGAGAGCGGTCAAGGCTCTGATCTCAAGTAACATGATGAGTTATGGTACCTTGTGCCCTACATTCCAGATGAGGACCCATCTGAGGGGTCAGTGGGAGGCCAGGAGTATGCAGGGGCAATGTCAGTGGGGCAAAGTCTTGATCACCCATGTCCCTAGCCTCGAGTCCTTAGCATGGGACACGGCACAGAGAGAGGTAGAAGGGATGACCCAACTGGGAGCCAAGGCTGCGTGCTCCCTCTCCATGACCACTTCTGCCTCATCCCTCCTTCTGCCTCATCCTTGGGCAGGTCAGGCTTCCCTGTGCTAATCCCGCTGTCCCAGGAATCAAGGCTATGGTCAATCTCCTAGAATGCACCTGGATCTCCCCACTGTGGGGCCTTCTTTTCTTCCTTGAGTTCTGTTTTTCTCTGTGGTGACTGCCTTTCAGGCCAGCTTTCTCCTCTCTGTTCAGTTTATAATCTCAGATCCAAATATCCAGCTATCATATCTCCGAGGGCACTGATTGTCTGAGGCACAGTTCCATGACTGCCCCAGTGGGCAGTTTCAGCCAGACCACTGAGTCAGCTTCTTACCCGAAGGTGATTGTAATGACTGAAGAATGCAAAGGGAGTCTAGAGAGTCGGAGAGTGTAGAATCCCCCTGTGCATGATTTGATCCACTCTGGTTTCATAAGACCCCTGAGGAACAGAGATCTTCCTGACATAACTGTACCCTCCCACCCACCTCTCACACACCCCACCACCCCACCTCAGGTCCACCAAAGGCAAAGGTGAGAGTCCCCCCCCCCCCCCCCGGGTGCTGATGATCCACAGCTGGCTCTGCCCAGGTCTTTGAAGCAAAGGCAACATCAGGGCTCAGGACATA
>PVJH01005343.1:0-35020 GCA_004026705.1 Nesogale talazaci | reverse complement strand
TAGGCAAAATGAGTCAACACCAGGAAAGCAGATGCCAGGGACCCAGAAATGGGACAAATCATTATGACCCTCCAAGGAAACTTCAGGAGGAACCAAGGAGAAGTTGCCTTCAATCAACTGAATCGAGGAGACGAATTCATTTGTTTAACCAGTCACACACTAAGAACTATGGTGAAGAGACAGTATGGGATTTAAGGGACATGTTTTCTCCTCCTGTGCCTCATTTGATATTGACGGTTGACCACAACCTTGGTGCCCACCCCACACTCAGGGCCTGCTCATGGCGAGACCCAACCTCTCAGTGTTCTACAATTCACATCATGGTTTTCAGCCACGACAGGCATTTGCTCACGAGCCTCCATTCCTGTTTCTTCCGGGAGGATCTATTGACATGAGTTTTGCTTTCAAGAAGGCCACACAGTGGGAAGATTCAGGTGCATTCTAGGAAACTGAGCACAGCCCTGATCCCTGGGGACAGAGGGAACAGCACAGGAAACCTGGCCTAACTAAGGTTGAGAAAGGAGGAGGGATGACGCTGAGGTTGTGGGGAGGGAGTACCCTACCCTGGCCCCCAGCTGGGTCATCCCTTCTACATTCACCTCTGACAGCTTGGCTCTGATTCACAGTGACCCTACAGTAGTGTACAAGAGATGAATGCACTGCCCAGACCTGCACATCTTCACAGTGGTCCCTGCGCTTGACTTGAGCTCATTGTAGCAGTTCCAGTGTCAATCCATGTAGCTGAGTGGTTTTAAGCATAAAATACCTATACAGAGTTTCTGCCCTTGTTCAAGTAACAAAAGGTTGTGAAGTACACTTCTTCAGGAGGACGGCCTTGGTCTCTATGCCTCTCTCCATCTCTCTCCACTTGGAAGAGCTCATCTACTTCTCTCCTTGAAAGCTCTCTCCACTTTTAGCAGAATGAAGTCTACGGCCCCTCCTTAAGAGCATAGCACCTAGAGTTGTGACAGCTACGTTTCCTGCTGCTTCTGCGACTGCTCCTGCCATTTCTGGCTGCCACATAAAGAGAATTGTCTCTGGGTCAGGTCTCGTGCTCATGTGGAGATTAGAACAAGAAAAGAGAGTCACTATCACCCAACTAGTGAGTGACAGAACCAGACTTTGAGTTCAGGTTTTTCCATTTCTGGAGTGCACACATTTTTATACTAAAATAAGAAGGTTTTCCACCTTCCTTCCCTGCCCCCTCTCCTTTTTTATTCTTCCTCTCCCCATCACCCTTTATCCATAGCCTGACACTGTCAAAACTCTTGGACCAGATTAGGTGTTGTACTGCTGTGTTAGTCTGGGTAGAATAGAGAAACAAATTCATAGACACTCATATGTATATAAGAAGGAGTTTCGTATACTAGAGCAGTTGTATATTGAGGAAACATCCCAGCCCAGTCCAGTCCAAGGTCTTAAGTTGAATATTAGCCCATATGTCCCATACCAATCTATAATGTCTTCTTCAGGCTCATGAAACACACGCAATGATGCCAAATGCAGGAAGATCACAGGCCAGTGGCTGGGAAATCTTGTGGATCCAATGACAGTGTAAACGTCTCAGCACTAGCCAGGATCTCCGTGTGGCTTCTACAGCTCAGGGTACTAATATGGTTCCATATGTCTTGTCAGTAGAGCATCTCCCAGGAAGTGAACAGAGAGAAGTGTCTCCCACCTCCAGGGAGGAAAAACAGGCATTCCCAGAATCCTCAGGACAAGGTCATGCCCTCACAGAGGCCTCATTGGCTATGATCCAACTGACAGACTAGACCCCACCCCTTCACTCTTAATCCTCACAAGTACCCAATTAGCACCAGATTATGTAACTACCACAACTGCTAGCTACAAGGTCAGAAGTTCAAACCCACCCCGTCGCTCATTGGGAGAAAGATGACACTGTCTATGTCGGTGAAGATTTGTAGACTCTGAAGTCCTATTATGGGGTCTTTATGAGTCAGAATTGACTTGATGGCAGTGTGTGTGTATGTGTGTGTGTGTGTGGTGTGTGTTTGGTTCTGGCTTTGACTCAGGCAACTATTTGGAGGAGACAGGCTAAACGAAAAACCTTACTGTCAGAGAGGCCATCTCAAGTCACAGAAACCCTAGAGAACAGGGTACAACTGCTCCCTTTGAATTTCTGAGTGGGTAACTGTTCATGGGAGTGGAATGCTCTCAAGGAGCACAGGTAGTTTCAAGCTGGAGACCTTGTGGTTCACAGTCCAGTGCATAGAGGAGGCAAGGGAGAACACACCTGGCCACAGGTGCGTTGATAGTGATGGTGCTAACTAAGGGCTTATTTTCAAAAATCTGTTGCAGTGGGCTCATCGAGTGCCTCATGTGGCGCTGGTAGCATCTTAGAAGTAGACCATGCTGTCCACTTGACAGATGTAGGAACAGAGGAACATGGTGCCAGCAAATTTGCAGATGGAAATTGCCTTGGAAGTCATCCATCCCCTTGTTTTAAAAAACAAAGAAACAGAGATACAGAGAAGAAAACAGTATTGTCCCTGTTGTTCATGCAGTTCAGTGGATTTGAACTCCTAAAGGCTTTGAAGGCTGTGATTTGGTGGGAGCATATTGGAGGTGGGTTTCAGCTCGTAATCTAGTGTTAAACTGTTGGAGCCACCCAGGAACTCCAGAAAAGGGCATACACTCGCCCAGGTTCACATCAAAAGCAAGAGATGGAACCGAGCTTTGAGGTCCTTGATCTCCAGGCTGTGGTTTTCACTAGAAAGAGAGAAAAGTCCATGAGTGAGTCCAGGGTAATTGGTGAGTATAGCATCCTTCCAGCTCAGTCTGTCCTGAAAAGAGATGGGAGGTTGGACCTGACTGGATTCAGGCTCAGAGTCCCAACTCTACCACCAATCTGCAGTGTAACCTTGGCTCTGCAAGCCTCTGCTTTCTCTCTGTAAAGATTGTCGGTGGGACAAAGATGCTGCACTAGAGGGTCCTGGAATTCTGCATCAGTGCAGCGTCGCCCCCTCCCACTCCCAACACACACACACACACACACACACGCACGCACGCACAAACACACACACACACACACACACGGGCACAATTACTCAACTAACCACTGCTTGGCAGCAGCCACTTCAGTTCCCCAACAAAGATTTTAATTGCTTCTGCTGGAAACCTTGATGTATGGATCCATTTCTAAAAAAACTGACTTGTGCGAGTGATCCTTCCCTGAGGTTGTTTGCATTGGCTGAAAATAGATAGTTCTTCTGGGCACTTCTGAGCGAGTTCTGAAGTCCAGCTGAGACAAAACCATCCTTCCAAAGTGACAGCTGCTGGGAAGTGGCATTGGATTATATTCCATTATAATCACATCTCTCAGGGTTCCTTTTAACGTTTATTTAACTCCAGGAGGAACCTCCCACGGAGAGGCTCGATACTCTGAGGGTTTTTCTTGGTGGGAGGATGCTTGGGGCTGTGCGGCACGGATTTATCACAGAGGGAGAAATGGAGGCCTCTGGGATTGGGCAGAGCACATGACAGGAGGTCTTCTGTTGCGGGGGAAGGTTGATGTTAAGAGTCTTAGACACCCCAGTGTAACTCGCCTAACAGGATCTGTCTGGCCAGGTAAGGTATGGAGACTCATATGTGCATTTTGTTCAGTCAGTCAAGTTATCATTCATTCCACAAGCATTTGATCGCTATCTGTTTGCCTGGGGCCCTGTAGTACTTAGTGATGGGGAGATAGAGATGAGAAAAGGCTTTGCAGAAGAACTGACAGTCTTGCCCAGAACAGACTCTGCGGCTGAAGAAGCGCCTGAATGGACATCTGAGAGGCAAACAAGAGCCCACTGAACTCCTTGGGAGGCCAGGGGCAGGAGACAAGAACGGAGTGCTATGGTTTATTTGGGTGATGAGTCGGGAAGGACAGCACAGGAGTGCCCAGAACGCTGCTGGGAAGAGGGAAGGACCAAGGAGAGCCGCGCTTGCTCAGTGGTTACCTCCGAGAGCATCCGTGGCTCCACCCCACTGTTGATCTCCGAGGAGCCCTGCAGAGCGCACCTCAGAGTCAACCTTCTGGAAGACGGGGAGGCAGGGGAAGTTACTCTAGACTCTCATTCCCATGGTGGGAGGGTTGTCCTGGGATGTGTTCACGCCCCGACATTGGCGTCGTGCGTGCATGCTCGCAGATGAGTAAGCTTCCAGCATGCAAGACAAGCCTGCTGGCAAAAGAGAAGAGAGATGTAAGTGGGCATTTGAGAAAGGCGCTGTCAGCCGGCCAGGCACTGCCTGCTGCTGCTGCTGCTGCTGCTGCTGCAGGGCAGCTTCCAGTGGGACACGGGAGGGCGGCGGCAGCACCTGCTGCAATGGTTCAAAGTGGGATCACTGTGTGTGGTGTGTGACAAAATAGGGAGCGTTCTCCAACTGAAGTGGGCATGGGAATGGCTCGCCCAGGCTATTTTTTTTAAAAAAGAAAGAAAATGGAAAAAAAAAGCACGGAGATAATCCCTTCAAAGAATGACTGCCAACGCGGTGTTGGCAAAGAATATTGGAAATATCGTGGGCTAGGAGGAGAATTGCTCTGCGGTGAATTGTTTTGTGTGGCTCTTTCAGCTAGACTGTAAATCCTACAGAATAACTGAGTGGGAGCGTGCCAGTGTGCGTGGCCCACCAAGGGGATTGGGGAGCTTGTTGGTCATGTAAAGAAGGTAGGCAGTGTGGCACCTGTGTGGGGTGTTTCCACCTTGCTAAGTTTAAAACATGCCATCTCAGAAGCATAAATGCCGGCTTCCATATGCTCAAGGAACAAGAGCCAGGAACAGAGTATTTCCTTTGGATCCAGAGATCCCTGTGCACTAACCTCTTCCCTTGAGGAGGAAGACCTGGATGCCAGGGGAGTGACAGAAGAGTGAGTTTCCAGCCCACAGAGCTAGAAAACGGAGGGTCATCAGGCAGAAGACTCTCTTGTGGTGTGAGGTACCGCTAGTCATGTAATTGGGAGTGCTAGGTTGGCTACCCCATGCTGTGGGACTAGGGTTGAGTGTCTTCTGACTGGAACTTACTTAAAGTAGAATGGAGGACCTTGGGGCACATATCTGCATCACAAAACGAACTTTGTAACATTTGAACAGGCCAAAGACCAAGTGGCTAAGAGGATGGGGGGAGAGGCGCAAGGGGTGCACATGTAGGCATGACTGAGAAGCATTCCTGATGGAAGAACTCTATTCTAAGTTGTAACTGTTAGCCTCCAGAATAAATCCCACCATCATGAGGGTTGTCTGTAAGTTCGACGTGGCCACTGTGAAGGCATATCAACCGCAGAAGAGAAGCAGAAAGCGTCCGGGAGGGATTGTTAGGACTTATTGGTACAAACGTGTCAAGGGTATAGGCGTGCATGACTCCTGTCTCATAGGAGTTGACCTTGGAAGGCTGCTAAGTCTGAATCGCTTTGCCCCTTGGGAAATCCGAGCAGATCAGAAACCACCTCCATGTCCTTTTGCAACAATCAGCAAATACATCTTGGCAGAAGAACAGTCATAATGCTCCCTAGAAGGAAAGATGGAAAAACTTCATCCTATGACCTTTGGCCCCGTCACCAGGAGGGCAGGCCCTGAAGAGGGACATCTTGCTGGGTATAGAGGAGGAGCAGTGTGAGAGAACGAGCTCCTCGAAGAGCTGTGTCAACACCGTGGCTACAGCAATGGGCTCAAACGCCGTGATCACTGTGAAGACCACACTGCTTTCTTTCTGGTTTTCACCAACTCAACAGCACCTAGAAGCAATAGACAAGAAGGCTGAGGTTCATGAGGCCAAGTGATAGCTAGTGAATGCTCCAAGGATGGGGCATGTTTGACTCACCTGCCAGAGGGAAGCCTGCAAGGATGGAATTGAAGGAGCTGAAGAAATGGGAAGAGAGGAAATGTTCAAGAGAGTCAGGCCTCTGCAGAGGTACCTAGTGCAGATGGCACCTAGTGGAAAGCCGGAGACTGACCTGTCCCCGGGGTGGGCCCTTTTGCCACTGAGAACTGAAAGAAGCAACAAACCAAGACAAAGAGAGTGAGTTCCCGGGGTCTCTATTCTTCCCGAGCTGAAGGGACTAAGCCAGTGGTTCTCAACCTGTGGGTCATAACCCCATTGGGCACGGAAAAATCCTTTCACAGGGGGCACCTAAGGCCATCTGAACATATGCTATGATTTACATTATTGTGTCAGAGAGGGTTCTCTAGAGAAATAAAACCAGGACACCAGTAATTCTCTTTATATATTTACATAGAAAGAAGAGTATATAAGATAAGAAAGAAACAGCTAAGTAATCTATAAAGCAGTACAAATTGCTCAGTACAACTCACTTGCATGAGACAGTAGAAGACTGGCAGTCCTTCAAGTCTTGAGGGCCACTGAGTAGTCCTCTGTAGAGCAATTCAGGCTATCTGGTCACAGGCAGCAAACAGCAAAGCAGGTCGCCAACAGTCAGCCAGATGACAGAGTCCAACAGTCCCCAGCTCACGAGATGTATATCCCAGGAGCATGGCAAAGTAGGGCTTGAAGGAACCTTAACTCACAGCTCCACAGTCCATGATTAGGTGTCCCACGGGTAGTGTTGCTTGGAGGTCAAGGCACAGGACAAACAAGGCAGCTGTCTGGTCCAAAGACCCAAAAGGCAAGAAAGAGAGAAGGCGGGACTCGATGAGCCCTACCTATCTCAGCCCTTTAATTCATCCCGTGTGTTCATTGGTCATGCCGTCACAACAGGCACACCAATCTTCTGTGGCCATGTTGGCATAACAAACCTGCCCATCACAATTATGATTCAGTACAGTAGCAAAATGATGGTCATGACATAGCAATGAAATAGTTTTATAGTTGAGGGGTCATCACATGAGGAAATAGATGAAAGGGTCGTGGCATGAGGAAGGTTGAGAACCACTGGGCTAAGACAACATGCTGAGAGGGATCAGGCTGAATGAGAGTGGCTGTCTGAACCAGTCCCAGGAAATAGACTATGAGAGGCCAGAGGAGGGGCAGATGCTGCTAATGACCACGGAGCCTGGAACCCATGTCCTGGAGTGGTGCCAGTCCTTCCTAACGTGCAGAGTTGTGTTTGGTGCAGTTGCAATTGCTTGGCACTCAGAGGTAAGAGAGGCAGACCACCTGAGTTGGTGACTAGGCAGAGAAGGCTCCAGGTAGCTGAAGAGGGCATTGGCCCCTGCAGGCTCAGGGCCCCAAGGGCAGGACTTTATTGTAAGTAAAATGTGGAGCCCAAGACCTGAACTCTTGAGAAGTGTCCGGACCCTCTTGGTCATGCTCTGCTCTCTGATCTCCTGCTCAGTGGCTATCTGGCTGTCTGTTGGTCTGCACACATCCTTGTCCTCAGAGTTGGGTTTGGCAAATGTTGACTGGCTGGGCACTGAAGGACAAGGAGTCTCAGAAGAGACAGGGTGGCCAGCAAGGGTCCCCTGGATCCAGGTCCCCTTCTTGATCTCCTCATGGCAGACAGGAGCCGCCGAGTGATCCACTTTCAGGACTTGTCTGCAGATACTTTCTTTGGGCCTTTTTGTTAGGTTGGAGAGTGATGCAGAGACATACTTCTGCTCTTGTTTTCTGTCGCAGTGGTTGTGATTTTCTGACGAATGGGTGGGAATTCCCAGATTAATCCGTTTTTCACTCAATAATGAGTGCCGATGTGGTTTCATGCCCCTGGTCGCAGGCTCCATAATGTAGCATCACACATTTGGAGCACAAGCATGAGAGCCCCCATGGAAGAGGACAAAGGAGTCACCCCCCACCGGCAGCCTGTCCTGGGACACAGCTACATGTAGACCTGGCCCTGGGGACTTTGGGGTCCCTGCCTGAGGCAGGTGGCTCCCAGAAGCCCCTGAACTCAATGTGTCCACCACTCCTATAGGGTCTCCTCTGTCAGAGCCACCATACCTGGTAGTCCCACCTGCCCAGGTTGGGTCCTCCTATCCCTCTAGGAGCAGGAGTTTAAAGAATCTCAAAGACCGTTCTAGTCTCATGGAAACAGCTCACTTCAATGTTCACCTTGTCCTTCTGCAGTCTCTCTCTCTCTCTCTCTCTCTCTCTCTCTCTCTCTCTCTCTCTCTCTCTCTCTCTTTCTCTCTCTCTCTCTCTCTCTCTCTCTCTTTCTCGGTTTCTCATGTCCCACCATATGGCAGGACAACCTGTCCCCTCACAGAGAGACCACCAAGCAGTTCCCAGCACAAGGAACCAGACTGCTTTTGCATCGTGTTGGCACGAGGGGAGGCAGCCATCCACCCACATGTCTGACCAGCTGTACCTATCTCAAAGCTCCCCCAACTTTCCACCCCTCTCTTCCCAAACAAAGGAGTGTCCTTCATGGTGCTCATGTCAGGAAGCATGACCCTTGAAGGTGGGGAACCAGAGAAGACCTGAGAGAAAAGCTGGCAGGACAGAGGAGTGTCTCAGTGACAAGAAGTGCTAGGACCTTAAGGTGGTGTGTGCAGGTGGGCTACCGAGCTATATGTCCTTTGCTCTTCTCTGCTGGACCCAGATGGAGGTTGACAACCTGGCAGAGGGCAGCTCCACCCCCTGATCAGAGTTTAAGTCCCTGTGGTCAGCTAGAGAAAATGAAATCTTGGTCCTGGATAGGGGCCCAGCTCCCAGGATAACTACTGGCTGGTCCTGGAGTCCTGGGGTGACTCATCCCTCTAAACCTGGCCAGGTGTGGGAAGCCTGAATTCAACAGGCCTTGGTAAGTACAGGCTTCAGAGAATGTCCTGGCCTCTGTTCCATTATATGCTTCTAATCCAACCCCGATCCTTGGATCTGGACCCAGGATCCCAACCTGCTCTGGCTCCCCAGCCTTCCTGCCTAGTGTTGGACATTCCCCCTGAAAGCACCCTTTGCAGTAGCCTTGAAGCAGATGAATAACCCTTGTGAGTGGTCATCCATGGATATCAAAGTCCTTAAGGGAAAATCCAAGTCAGCCCTTCCTTCTACCTACCTTGAGGTCCAAGGTCCATCACAGACATACGATGGTCCACAAGACATTGTAAAAATAGCTGAGATCAGTAGACCATGTTCTTGGCAGAAGAATGAGAAATGATGAAAGAGAAGAGAGAGGAGCACTGATTTCTGGACCCAGATCTGCCTCTGGTTCATAGCATGGCCTTGGACCAGTCCTTTTCCAGCCTCCCATGTGAACTAGGCACAAAGTGTCCAACATTCACTAATGTATATGAAAGATAAAGCCATTGCCCTATTGGTGTTTACATGCTGGTGGGGAAACTGCAGATGAATAAGTGAGTGGGCACTTCCCATCCATTGGAATAGAGAGATGTGCTATAGGAAAGTCTGTCTGTCCAATGATGAGAATGAGGATGACTCTGCTTTGTAGAAACAACCCAGGAAGGCTTCTCAGAGGAGGTGACCTTTAAATCGATGTTTCAAATGAAAGGAATAGTCAGACGCAAAGGTGCTGAGAAGGGAACCACTTGGCATGTGTTTAAAGTTGTCGGTTACAAGCTTGTCCCATCTCCTTCAATGTTGGTTGTGCTCTGCTGCACCCCCAAATGTTCACCCCACACCTTTGCACATTGGCTGAGGCAGAGAGATCCTTGTTCAATCACTCCACACTTTCTATGGAGCACTGAGTGCTAGGCACTTCGCACCTCACATATAGGCCCTGTCCCCATGGAACTGATAGGCTAGTGGAGACAGAGCCCGTTAACAAGCAATAACACAGCCAATGATTTATACTTTGATGATATGCCGCCACGCATCATACGTGACCGTGAGAGCACAACAGTGAATGAAAGAGACACTTGGTCCTGGCCCTATAGGATGAGCCTAGAGAGGTAGACTGTTGGTAAAGATGATGGCTACTGCAAGGAGAACCAACCCTCACTGAGATGTTATTGAGTGCCAGAAACAGCTCTAAACATCATGTACCTTGACCTTCTCAACACCTTCCTAAGATGATTGGCTTTCATGTGAAAATATTAGGGAAGTTCCTTGCCTGTAGTGTCTCTCAGTTCATAGGTGTGTGGTCAACCGTTTGCCCTCTGCAGGTTTTGAAGCCTGTGTTCCTGCTTCCATGTACCCTCCCACTCGTTCCCATGCTCTGAAGCCTCTGAAAACTTTGGGTGCTCAGAGCTTCACCCTTTATCAGATTCTCTGATCCATGTGAATATAGACCGGCATGGTCCCACAGGAAATATCTATTCCATCCCTTCATTTGACATTTGGGGAAACAGACCCAGAGACCCAAAGGGTTAGTCCAAGGTCATACTTCCAGTTCAGAACAGAGTGGGAAGTCTGTACCAGCTCCACTTCTGTTCTTGGTATCATCTCACGGCCAGGTTTCCCTCTCTGCTCTCACCACCACCCACCACCATTATTCCTTCCCACCCATGCTGTTGCAAGAGCGCCTGGCTTTTGTTTCTATCCCACCTGTGTAGATACATAATTGTCAATTTAAGAATTAAGAGTGTAGTGGTGGAGTCTAGCCTGTCAATCAGATCACAGTCAATGAAGCCTCTGTGTGGGCATGGCATTCTCCTGAGAATTCTGGGAAATCCTGAATTTCCTTCTTGGAGATGGAAGACAATTTCTCTCTTTGCTCACTCACTGGGAGACATTGCAGCTGACAAGACACATGGGATCATGTTAGTGCCCTAAGTAGGAAAAGCTGCATGGACCTACCCTGATGCAACCAGACCCCTGAAGTCAGAGCAGTCACATAGCCGTGTGTTTCATGAGTCTGAAGAGGGCTTTATAGATTGACATCATACATATGGACTAGTATAGGACTCATGGGCATGGACTAGACTGGGTAGGGATGCTTTCTCATGTCCAATTTCTCTTGTATATAAAACATTGCATGTTTATGAATTTGTTTCTGTAGTCTACCCAGACTAACACACCACCCTAGAAAACTCTAATTATACCTCTTCATCATTGAATTTTAATGATTATGGAAGCTCCCCAAGCCTCTTCCAGGACACGTTTGTCTGTTCCATTTTCCGCACCACAAACAGGTGTGGAGTTGCAAGTCTCTGGTTACCAGAGAACATGAGTCTCCTGATAGCACGGGTACCTTCTTACGTCACTGAGGCATCCCACAGCACTCCGTAAGAAACCCAGACCCAAAAGAAAGGGATCTGGCCTCCAGGCCAACTTTTCCTGCTGCATGACTGCACGATGACACCTGCCAGCTTCATATGAGCTTTAAAGGCCTCAGGAGGTCCAATTCAACCATTTCCCCCATTAGACCCATAAGTATAGAGAGAGACATCGTGGTGTTTTCTATGGCTCCCTAACTCACTCTTTCTGAAACTTTAAAAGAAATACTGTATCTACTCATGTACAAGCCAAGTTTTTCAGCACATTTTTTTGGTACAATCACCTCACGTCCATTTTATTTTTATTTTTTAAAATCATTTTATTGGGGACTCATACAACTTTTATCACAATTAACACATCTATTGTATGCAAAGCACATTTGTACATTTGTTGCCATCATCATACTCAAAACATTTTCTTTCTACTTAACCCTAGATGTTAGTTCCTCATATTCCCCCTCCCTTCCCACCCCACCTCATGAAACCCTTGATAATTTATCAGCTATATTATTTTGCCATATCATACCCAATGTCTCCCTTCACCCACTTTTCTATTGTCCATCCCCCAGGAAGGGGGTTGGTTATATGTAGATCCTTGTAATCGGCTTCCCCTTTCTACCTCACCTTCCCTCGACCCTCCCAGTATCGACACTCTCACCACTGGTCCTGAAGAGATCATTTGTCCTGGATTCCCCATGATCCCAGCTCTTATCTGTACTAGTGTACATCCCCTGGTCTAGCTGGATTTGTAAGGTAGAATTGGGATCATGATAGTGAGGGGGAGGAAGCATTTAAGAACCAGAGGAAAGTTGCATATTTCATTATTGCTGAACTGCTTCCTGACTGACTCATCTCCTCCCTGCAACCCTTCTGTAAGGGGATGTCGCTTCACCTCCAGATGGACTTTGGGTTCCCCATCTGTACTCCCTCTCATTTATAATGATATACTTTTTAGTTCTTTGATGCCTGACACCTCATCCCTTCGACACCTCGTGGTCCCGCAGTTCAGCACATTTTGTGGTAAAATTAGGTACCTCGGCTGATATTCTGGTTGGCTTATACATGAGTGTATATGGTACATCATTATTTTTAAATGTTTTGGGCTCATGATGAAAACAATAAAAATAATAACAAAATGCAAAGAGTTCAACAGTCCCTGAACAGCATCCGAAGATGGTATTGTTAACATTTGGGGGTGAATTTTCTTGTTCTCCCTTACTCATTCCTCTCTCTACAGCCCATTATCCAGTCTCTGCTCCGTGCCCATTTAGGTCATATTGGGGATCCTTGCAGGCTGACCTTCACTTATTTTGGTGACTGGGAGGCACCATTCACAGGGTTGGTGAAGAGAAGGGCTGTGTGTCTTAGTTTCATGATGCTGCTGCAACATAAATATCATGGGTGGGTTATTTTTAAAGAACAGAAAATTCGTTTCTCACCAGTTAGAAGGCTAGAAGTCAGAATTCCAGGCTCTGGCTCTAGAAGAAGACTGTCTGTGCTGAACAGCGAGTTTCAGAGTCTCTTCTCACCTCCATTTCCATCCTTCCTTTTTAATATCTTTTCGGTTTCTTCACGGATGATGTCTTTGTCCCTAAAACTTGTCTGGTCTCCAGTCATCACTGGTGTCCAATGTGTCCCCTTTACTGTCGAGATGGTCTTTAAACAGGTGGCATGCACTTAAAGCCACACTCAATCCGTAACACCAGATGTTCCTTCCTGTTCCAGCTTCGTTCAACCCCAAGTTTCCAGCAGTGGCTGTGGTCCTCTCGAGGTCACTTCTCCAAGTCACCTGTCCTCACTGGGCTCCAGACTCTGTCCCTTCCTCATCTGACAGTTCTGGGGCTGCCACACACCCTTGGTTCACTCTCCTATCTCTCCTGCTCCCTGGACATGTAGTCCTTTCATTGAAGCCTCTTTGATTTGCACCCTCCTGAGTGAGCCATGCTGCCCACCAGCACTCAGACTGACGTATCCTGCCCTCTCTGTGAGCATGCCCTGTGTTGCAGTTTGTTGATAGGCCCTGTTCCATGGCCACCATTGCTTTCAGTGATAAGGAAAAATGTTTAGCGATTATTAGAAATCAAAGAGGCCCGGGGGGTTGTGGAGTCAACTCATCCAGGACTACCTGGACTGGATCTGGAGGAGGGGAGGGATTGGGCGTAGGGGGACAGTAGTCCCCAGGGAAAATCAGAGTGCTATTACCACTGAGAAAAGTAGGGGGGGAGACAAGAAGGATACAGGCACAACCAACAGATAATGCTCAGGGCGAAGATAGCAGCAGTGAGTTTTCAAGGATGGATAGGAGTTCACTAGATGGAGAAGTGAGGGGGCCTTCTAAGCGGAGACAATGAGTGCAGCATGAGTGGACTCTGAGTAAGTAGCTCAGCGTCATCCTCCAGACATGTCCATGAGGCAAAGTCCGCTATTTTTACAGTTACCGACAGAGAAACAGAGGCTCAGCGCCTACCACAGAGGGAGGGTGTTTTATGTTCTGGGCACTGCATTAGTCTGTCATATATACTTAATTTCATTGCCTTTGCATCTGACCACTGCATACATTATCCCTGTTTTAGTCATGAAATTCACTCCCAGGGCATTTAATTTCATACACATGGAAAATGACAGCACTGGTTTCCAGCTGACTCATCTGGTAAGTACAAAAAACCCAAATCCTGAGACTCTGTGCTGGTCATCGTCCAGCTACCTCTTTGCTCCCTCTTTCTTTTGTCTCTGTGTCCTGCTGGACCCTTGTGAGATGCAGTGGTTAGATTCTCTGGCCCACTGGCTTCTAGTTAGCTTGGAACAATAGGAGGTACTGGCAGAAGATTCGAAATGTAAAGGTGGGGAGAAGCAGCCATCCCATTTTCCCTTTCTCTTTGCTTCTGAAGTTTCCTACCATGGCAGCTGACTCGGGCAGCAGCCAGAACTTTAGCAAAATCCGTAGCAGCCTTGGGAGTGACACACTGTTCCCAGAGTCAACAGCAGAGTCTTCAGCCCTGGGAGGGCATGGGGTCACCATGTCCCTTACCTACTAACCTCTGGGCTTCCTAACCTTCCCTGCTTTGTCCCCTCAGTCCTTTCCATACATTCATGGCAATTGTCTATGGAACCTCTTCTGCCTGTGATTACTACTGTGGTTTCTATTTTCCTAAATGCACTCCGAACGATGCAGCATTGTTCCCAGGGAAATAAGCCCTCAAAGATGGGATTCAGGATGAGCTGTATGATTTAGTAAGCTAGATCACAGTGATCTGTTTCAAGGGGAATAGAATGCTGGTTCTCCATGGCATATAGACATAAATTGGCACTGAGAGTACTTGGGATATCAAAGGCAAGACTTTAGTAAATCAACTGAGTGTTGTGTTTGACCATGAGTATTGAGGTCTGTGGCAAGAGTGTGGGGCATGATGTCTGCCTTTGACTGTGCTGGTGAAGTGAAGAATGAAAATGACAAGCTCTAAGGGCATGACATCCTCAACCTCTCTGCTTGACAGCAGAGAACCAAAGACCTTCTGAGACAGTGGTTCTCAACCTTCCTAATGCCATGACCCTTTAGTACAGGTGACAACACCCCCAACCATAACATTATTTCCATTGTTACTTCATAAATTTGCTACTGCTATGAATCAGGTGACTCCTGTGAAAGGGTCATTTGACACCCACAGGGGTCGCGACCCACAGGTTGAGAACTGCTCTGTTCTATGAGCTCCCTAGAGACTGCCTTATTTTTTGCAGTCTCAAGGCAGGCACAATTAAAGATAAGGACTGAAATTTAAATCGGCAGGCTTCAGAATTACAACCTATCTTGAACTCGCAGACTTGGCAAGATTCTTCATAGCTTGACTTCCAAGACTTCCTTGTAAGTCAGGTGCAGTCAGTTGCCTGATCCCCGCTGCCTAGACATCTGTAAATCTTTGCCTCTGAAACACGTTCCATGGATTAGATTAGCTGATATATTGAAAGCACATGGTTCTTAATCGAGCAACCGTGGCTCCAGCTGTTTGTGTTACTGGAAGTGGCTGCAGAAGACAGATCACCTATCCCAGAACTCACTGCTTCTCGCAACTACAGCCTCATGACATTTATCATGTCTTGAATCCTGAGAAATGGCAGAGGTAGGAGAACCCATTTCTGTAAAACAAAGAAGGAAGGGCCAGAAACTATTTAAGCAGCTTACTCTGAACCCCGAGGGCAATACATGAGGCAAGAGAGGCTGGCAGGAGAAAATGCAGAACACTTGGGTGGTTTCCACCATTACCATCTTGCAGTGGAGCTGGTGACAGATCTAATTCTCTCCACCTATCACCAGAAAGCTCTGGGACCCTGCGATGGCTTCCACTGCACAGTTGTTAAAACAAGGACATTAGAGTGAGGGACCACCTCCCCTACTTTTTACTGAGAAGCCTCCATGCTTCCAGGCAAGGCTGGGGAATCTGTGTATCTATGCATCTAGAATTGAGCATTTTATCTTCTACAAAGTCACATTAATTCAGCAGTGTGGATCATAACAAACTGTGAACAACATGGAGAAGATGGAGAATTCCAGAACCTTTCCCTTAATTGTGCTCACATAGAACCTATAGATAGATGAAGTGGCAGGCATTCAAACTTCTGGTTTAAAACCAGCAAAGATGTGCATCTGGGCTGTATCCTTCCACTATACTTATTCAATCAATATGTTGCACCAGTCATCTGAGAAGCTGGACTCTCTGAAGGAAAAAGTGACATCAGAACTGAAGTAAAGATCCCTAATGATCTGTGCTACTCAAAGAACACAAACTTGAGTGGTGGAAACAAAGAGAACTTGAAACACTGATGAAGATTCAGCTCTGCAGCTTTCGGTATGACTCACAACACAATGTGCAGGAAAATCTCACAACTGCACCAATGTACAACTGCACCAATGTGACTGACCATCACAAAACACAGGGAAAGGTGAAAGTTGGTGAGGATTTCACTCTATTGGATCCAAACCAATGCTCACGGAAGCAGCGGTCAAGAAATCAAATGGTATAGTGTAGATCAAGCAACCCTTCAGCAAAAGACTCTTTTTAAAGACTCTTAAAAGAGTTGTCATGGTTTAACATAACAGAGGAAAGATGTCAAGTTGAAGATGAAGGTGCACTTCAACTAATCCACAGTCTTTTCACTCACCTCATATGCCTGTGGAAGACGGACAATGAATAAGAAAGACCAGAACATAATTGATGCACTGGAATTACAGTGTTGGCGGATGATAGTAAAAGTCCCATGCATCGCCAGGACAAACAGATGTGTCTTGAAGGAAGTACAGCCAAAATGTTCCTCAGGAGCTAGAATGGCAAGGCTTGGTTCCACGTAATTTTTTTATGATTGCATGAATTGGGGGCATGTTATCGGGAGAGAGCAGTCTCTGGAGAAGGAAGGAAATCATTCTTGCTGAAATACAGGGTCATCAAAAGGTTAAAAGAAAAAGCCCTCAAGGAGATGGATTGGCAGAATTGCAACAAGCCTAATAACAATTGTGAGGCCAGCACACACCTGAACCCTGTTTCTTCCTGTCACCTTGAGTCTGCACTGACCCCAGCAAAACAAACTCCTCCAGGGCAGGTCCTAAGTCTTGCCTGCTCTCATTTCTCTTCCAAACACGCCGTCTGTAGTGTCCTCGGGGTCCCCCATGACTTTGCAGATGTGACTTCTCCCAGCAAAACAAACTCCTCCAGGGCAGGTCCTAAGTCTTGCCTGCTCTCATTTCTCTTCCAAACACGCCGTCTGTAGTGTCCTCAGGGTCCCCCATGACTTTGCAGATGTGACTTCTTACAAATCTGGAGGGAAAAGAGTCACCGGGGCTAGACTCGAGAGTTGCGAGAGAAAGAACAAGAGGTGTTTGAGATGTTGTCACCTTGGCCATCTATCAGCCGAGAGGAGCTCCCTGGCCACCCCCCATCTAAAGGTGGAATCGTATTCCCTGGTCATCCAGCATCTAACCTGACAGCTGACACCAGACTCCCTAGTCTTGCCATCTCTGCTTCTTAGATCTGGAGAGCTCGGTGCACAGAGGTGAGGCGAGCTCCTCCAAGGGACAGGCAAGGTCGCACCAGGGCTGAGACAGGAACCCAGGGCCCGTGACTCCCAGTCTGTGCACTGTCGATCACCACTCTCCCACCTCCACTTTGCAGCTCTCAGGCTGGTGGGAACTCAGCCCCAGTCGACTTCTTCATTGTGCAGTGTGTCCCACCCACAGGATGACATCAGGCCTGGGTTTGATTTAAGTGACCACAGGAGGGAAGGTGGGATTCTGATCTACAACATCTTGTGAGCTGAGGTTCATCCACCCCTTTCTAACACCCCTGTTCGCTCTTCAACTCAACACAAGGGTAATTAAATTTTGCATCGCTTTCTCTTTCACACTTCAATAAATGTTGTGTGTGAAAACCAATTGGCATTTTCTATACTTAATGCATAATAACTAGCTTATAAATCTAAATTATCCCTTAAAAATCTAAATTAAATACCCAGGTTTAAATGCATTTAGGACACATAATTAATAAAACGCTAGCATAAAACCATTACTAATCTACTTACTTCAAGCCTGACGTTTGTCTTCAAAGGATGTATTTCTTTGCAGCCTGTGGGTAAGAAGGAGGGAGCCTAGGGGCCCCTGGGAAGATTCCTGGAAGTTTCCTGTAGCCACTGTCCACAGGGATGTCACCCAAGAGTGTTACCTGTGCCTCCTAATCACCTCCCTGCAGTGTCTATGGAGAAGAGGCCAGAGTGACCTGCAGCTGCTGCCCTGTGCATGAGACAGGAGACCTGGCTCACCGTTCATGTGCTGTGCTACCTTGGGCAATTCACTCACTCATTCAAGGCTTCTGTTTCCCTTTCTGAAAAATAAGAGGACTAACCATCCTGGAGGTCCTTTTCCATAGTTGTAAGAAAGGGACCTGGGTTGCTGCGGGGTGGGGGGGACTGCTCCACAACTAGCAGATAATCTTGGCTAAAATAATTTCACCTTTTTATGACTTTGAAAGCTCAGAGAAGAGACAATGGCTCATGCAGCATCACCTCCTCTACCCAGAGACCAAAAGAACTAGATTGTGCCCTGTATCCACCACTGACATCTGTGACCAGGGTCCTCACAGTTGGTCTCAGACAGAATGGGACAGAAATATATGATAGAGCTCAAATGCTGACTTTTAAATTCTAGGGGGATAAAATGAAACCGAAAAGAACATTAGACTCCCTGTGACATTCTTTATGCTTAGAACCAAACCAATTCCTGGGGATCATCTTTGAGTGAAATCACCACGTGGCACAGGAAATGAAGAACATTTCCCATAAGATCAGTGCCCTACTTAGCATAACCATGAGACGAAAGATCAAGAATGACTCAAAAGTGCAGAAGAGAAGACCCGGGGACAGGAAGAGGGGACACTAGAAAAGGGACAAATGGAGCACAATTAAAAAGCATGATGTCTGCTGCACGAGACAGATATAACTGAAACCACTGAACCATTGTTACAGAAACTGTCAAACGGGAACAGAACCTGCTGTGTCAACTCTCACCCCAAACTCAATAGAATATTATTCTTTTAAAAAGAGCTCACCATATGCTAGACATCCATCAAAACCATTTGCATGAATTATTGCTTTCCATGATTATCAAAGTCCTGTAAGATGAACTATCTACCTTGTCTTCCCTCATTTTGTGAATGAGAAAGCCAGGGCCCAGAGATGAAGTCGGGAAGCACAGAGCTGCCAAGTGACAGAGATGAGACGTGTATCCAGGCAGTAAGATTCCAGAGCTCATACCATCACCATTGTACTACTTAGGCCTGCCACACAGCAGGCGCTAACCAGTGGTGGAGTGAGTGAATGAAAACATGGAGTATGCTGCTCAGGAAAACAGGGATTGGGGTTCAGCTTTTTCTGCTACTGCCTCAGCTCATGAGGGGTCAGAGAGACCTTGAATGCAGTGGCGGTGGGTGAGTAGGCTCCCTAAGTCTATTTCCTACCTCCCTGCCGCGCTCACCCTCCCCACCCATCTCCCCACCAAAGATTGCATCTTTCATGAAATCAGGGGTCCTTTGGTGCGTCACTGGGCTTAGTCCATCTTGCTCCTCAGACGCCTTGATCTTGGCTCTTTCTGTGATTGAAATAATACATTCACTCGTGTTAACTTTTATTACTTATTGATTTTCTCTGACCTCTCTAGGCCAGGTCCATTTTTATCTGCTTAAAGTAGTAGAAGCCATTTGGGGGGAGAAACAGAGTGTGAAATCTTAGGAACACAAACAAGCACCCAAATTGATGGGGCCCCTTCACCTTCTGAAGAGGTCCACCTATCACACTAACCAGTTACAGGGCTGGGCTAGGAAAACCCAAACAAGGATTCTGTTCTTTTCTCTCAGACAAGAATTTGGCAGGTGCTAGGTCTCTGAGAAGCCAAGAGGTAGGCCGTGGGTCTAAGCCCAGGATTGAGAGTGTCATCTTGGGTGACCTAAGGAAGGTGGTCCTGCAAGATCACGTGGGAGGTGGAGACCAATGAGAGGACTAGGATGAGAAGCCTCAGCAGGGGTCAGACCAGGTAGATTCTTATAAATCAGGAAGCAAGAGGGGAAACCAGAGGTTATCTCCATCCCCAACCCAGGTAGGAAAACTTTGAACAGGATCACAATATAGAAGGAGCAAAGGCCAGAGCTGTCACACAATTTGCCCAGGGGCTCAGTCAGGCAGGGTGGAGCTAGGATGGAAACCTCACAGTTTAAGCCCTCACTGCCAACCAGCCCAGCACATTTTTCCTGAGATGGTGCCATGGTGGGGTTACCTGTTGTGCACTCCCTGTGGGAGGTCCTGAGAGGCTGCAGTGTGGAGGAAAGAGTGCTGTATTGGATTGGGGAGCACTGGGTCCACCTCCAGTTCCACTACTGTGTGAGTCTGAGTTGGCTGGAGAAACACATCCATACACAGTCATATGTGCATAAGAAAAAGGTTTATAGACAAGAGCAATTGAATATTGAGAAAACAGCCCAGCTCAGTCTAGATCAAGCCTTAAGTCCCATATTAGAACTCTTAGCACTGAGGTCTCCGTGTGGCTTCTTCCAGCTCCAGAAGTCTCTGGCTGATCAGGGAAGCTTCATGTGACTTCTGGTCAGAAATATCTCCCCGAGAGTGAGCCCAGAGAGAGTGTGTCTCTCACCTCCAAGGTGTTCCGAGGAGTTCCCAGAATCCTCAGGAGAAGGTCATGCCCACACAGAGACCTGATTGATCAACTAGATTCCACCCCTTCACTCTTAACCCTCTCAAGTCTCAAATAGACACCAGATTATGTAATGACCACAACTACTTATTAAATAGGTGCCTCAGACAAGTTCTTGACATTCTTGGGTTGGATGCTCTCCTCTGTGAAGAGGGAAAATAGCAGTGCCTGCTCTGTGTGGTGATTAGAGGGGTCAATGGCAGAAATCCTGTCAGAAAACACCTCCTTGCTTAATGGGTGGTGCACAAATAGAAGAAAGTTGCGATGATGATGGTGGTGGTGGTAGTGATGATGATGATGGTCATAACAGTGATGATGACAGGGATGGTGTTGGTAACAGTGACAGTGATTATGACAGTTACATAATCTATCAACCTGGCCTGTCAATCAGGTCACAGCTTGATGACCTCATTTGAAGGCACAAAGGAGATAAGCAGCTCCCTGGAGAGCAGACACACTCTCTGCTTTGTTTTCCTGGGGACAAAACTCCTAGAGCTGGAAGAGCCCCTTGGAAAGCCCTGCCAGAGCTGAGATGCTTTCACTGCCCCTGGATCCACAAGACTTTCCATCCACCGACCTGTGTTATTCCAGCATTTTGCATCATTGCATGTGTTGTCTGAGCCTAAAGAAGAATTTATAAGTTGGTATTGGACATATGGGCTAATATTGGACTTATGGATTTGGTCTGCATTTGGGCTGGGACATTTTCTTAATGTACAATTACTCTGATAGAGAACTTTATTATACACATGAGTGTCTATGAATTTTATTTTTCTAGTCAACCTGGACTAACACAGTGATCATGGTGCTAGTGAAGGGGATGGTGGGAGTGATGGTGTTCCAGAGTTTGATGATGATAAACATGAGAGTGAAGACATGAGAGAACCATGACCCTGGTAGTAATAGCGAGAGCAATGGCGGTCATGTAGCAATGATGAGAGTGATGATCTTAGTTTCTTAATGCTATTATGACAAAAACCACAAGTTGGTGACTCTGCTGAACATAATGTTTTCTCACAGTTTAGGAGATTAGACATCTGGAATTAGGATTCTATCTTTAAGTGGTGCCTTTTCAGGGGTCTGGGGCAGTGGGAAGAGCAATCTTTATTTCTGTTCTCTAACCTGAGTTTCCTCAGCTCCTTAGCAATTTCCACATGGACACTATCATATCCCCATGTATGAGTGCTTGCTACTGTGTTTATTCCACTCTTTATCTCCATATTAGTTAAATCTAAGATACACACGATACAGATATAGTCACAATAACATAGCTAAGGAATATTGTGTTGGGCAGGTTTGTTATGCCAACATGGCCACAGAAGATTGGTGGGTCTGTTGTGACAGCACGACCAATGAATACACGGGATGGATTGAAGGGCAGAAATAGGAAGGGCTCAGTGAGTCCCGCCTTCTCTCTCTTACTTTCGGATCTTTGGACCAGAGAGCTGCTTTGTTCATCCTGTACATTGATCACTAAGCAACACTACTCATGGGACACCTAATCGTGCACAGTGGATCTGTGAGTTGAGGTTCCTTCAAGCCCTACTTCACCAGGCTCCTGGGATACACATCTCCTGAGCTGGGGACTGTTGGACTAAGGCATCTGGCTGACTGTTGGCGACCTGCTCTGCTGTTTGCTGCCCATGACCAGATAGCCTGAATTGCTCTACAGAGAACTACTCAGCGGCCCTCAAGACTTGAAGGACTGCCAGTCTTCTAGCTGTCTCACGCAAGTGAGTTGCACTGAGCCATTTGTACTGCTTTATAGATTAGTTAACTGTTTCTTATCTTATATACTCTTCTTTTTATGTAAATTTATAAAGAGAATTACTGGTGTCCTGGTTTTATGTCTCGAGAGAACCCTCTCTGACATAAACTTCCATTTTCAAATGAGATTACATCCAGGAGTACAGGAGTTAGAATTCCCACACATATTTTTTCTTTTGGGTGGAGGGGAGACACAATTCAATCCATAACAATGACAATTAAAGTAATGCCTGTGACAATTATAGCAATGATGATCGTGATGAGGGTGATGATGAAGGGAATGGTGATGGCATTGATGGTAATAATTAAGGTAATGATGAAGATGGTGGTTAATACAATGACAATGAGGATAATAGTGGTTGTGGTAGTTATATAGTGACATGTCAACTTGGCAAATAAATGTAGGGGTGGAGTCTAGCCAGTCAAAAAGGTCACCGCTTGATGATGGCTCCTAGTGAGCATGGCCTTCTTTTGAGAATTTGATAATTCTATCTATCTTTCTCCTTCTTGTTGAAGAAACCCTCAGAGAGCTGGAGGAGTCATGTGAGCTAAAATGCTTCCACTGCCACTGGACCTACAAGACTTTTCAATCCCATCCACCTGCGATCTCCCTGTATTTGGCATCCTTGTGAGTGGCTACGTGAGTCTGAAGATGAAGCTATGGACTAGGATCAGAATATGGGATAATGTCAGACAGATGGACTTGATGTAGATGGGGGTGGGGTGTTTTCTCAATATAAAATTGCTCTTTGAGAGAAAGCCCTCTCTTGCACAACTCTGAATGTCTTTGGAATTGTTTCTCTAGTCAACCCCGCCTCGCTCAGTGGTCACAGCAGTCAAGTGATGATCTTGGTGTTGGTGCTGGATACCAGTGAGTCAGCCCAGACTCAGAATGATCCTCTGGACAGCAGGACAAAATACAGTCCAGTCGTTCACCGTGCTCACAGTTGTCAGCATGCTTGCACCCATTGTTACAGCCACTGGGCTGACCCATCTCATCAGGGGCCTTACTCTTTTTCACCAACCCTCCACATTGCCGAGAATAATGTCTTTCTCCAGAAACTGGCCCCTCCTGATAACATGTCCAAAGTGCATGGGATGACATTGCTCCATCCTTATGCTTAAGGAATACCCTGGCTGGACTTCCTCCAAGAGATTCACTCATTCTTCCAACAGCCCATGGTGCTTCCAATGTTCATGGTTGGCTCTGCCAGTCAAGCTGTTCAGGTCTCCTCTGGTCTTCTTACTGCACAGTGAGATGGTTGAAAATCACCATGGGTTGGGGCAGGCACGCCTTCGTCCTCACATCGATCTCTTTGTTCTTTGCTACCTGGTGGTCTACCTGGTCCTTTTGTAGGTCAGCAGGTCAAAACCACCAGCTTTACTGCCAGACAAAGAGGAGCCTTTCTACCCCTGTGAAGCCTGACCATCTTGAAGGCTCATAGGGGCAGTTTTGCTCCATCCCATGGGGCTACTATGAGTCAGAATCTAGGGCTGAATTTTGATTTTTGTGTTGTTGTGGGTTTTCTTGCCTCACTCTGCCCAGCATTGTCTTCACCCTCTACTCCCCCATCCTACACCCGCAACTCAGCCAGGAAGAAATAGATGTCCTGCAGGAAACCCACTGAAACACTTCCACCACTTCTTCCAATCTCAGCCTGATGGGCGGGTCTGGAGGCAGGGTTCTAAGAGATGGATGAGGGCAAGTCACCCCAGATGACTTGAGACAAACCGATGGGCAGGACATGGGGATCAAGTTGGAAAGGACCCCCAGGGAAGTGAGGATCTGAAGGAGGTCTGTTCCCCAGTGGTCAACAGAACCTGGGGAAGGTGGATGGAGGTGGTTCTCCCCTTGAACACCTTGTCCAGATGGGGCAGGGGTGCATTGGTGTCTCATTACTGGAGGTTAGCCTTCCATCCTGTTGCTGCCCCACATGACCATGCCTCGCAACTCTCACCCTGAAATGATGGAGGGGCACCTTATCAACCAGCAGCACCCGCTGTGGACCCTCTGCTCACATGGGAGGTAATGCTGCAGCAACTTTCCTTGAAAGTGTCTCTGACCTGGCTCCTTCCCTTCTTCCCTTTCTTGGTGTCTACAAGTAGCTTTCAGTAACCCCCAGTCCAACTCATGGGGGGGAGGTCTCTGGACCTCCTGACACAGCCACGGGAGAGTAGTGCCCACAAGAGTTCTCCTAGAATCGACTTTGGACACACGACCACACAGAGTCTACCCCCTGCTACAGGAGACAGATTTCACACTGATAAATAAGAGATGTCTAAATGACCAGAGAGAGTAAGGCTATGCAGAGGCATGAAGGAACACTGGTGAGCAGAGGGTTGAACATTAGGTTGCTAACATCAAGGTTGGTGGTTCAAACCCACCAGATGCTCATGGGAGAAAGATGAGGCTGTCTGCTATAGTCAATGTGACAGACCGGGAAGCCCCAGGAGAAGCCCTCCTCTGTCCTGTAGGGCTGATGTGAGTTGAAATCGTCAGTGGTAGCACTGAATTTGGTTTCGAGAAGATAAAGAGTTGGCTGAGGGCTGGGAGGGGATGAGGCAAAAGAAGTATCCCAAGAGATAATATCTGAGCCAGACCCCAGGCATCCTAATTCGATGACATGGTCATTCATGTTATCAGTGCTGTCATGTGAGTGATTTCTGACACATGAACCCTACCATCATCTGTGACTTGGGTAGAGCTGCTCTCTAGTCCAGTGATGAGATCTGCAGCCTGATATGTGTGGAAAAGCTATGTGTTCATTGCACATATCTTTTTTTTCCAATAACAAATATAGAGAATATATGAGGATGCTTCAAAAATTGTTGAACAATTCTATTATCTTTTAATTACATTTTTCATCAAACTTTTGAACACATACACAGAGCCCTCCATATAGATCTTGTGGAATAGAATACACAGGAATCAAATTGCCCACCTCTGGGAAAGAGATGATGACAACACTTAATATTTTCAGTCAGAACAAAGCCAGGGGGCTGACTGGGGAACATACCATCAATTGTTCATAAGAAAATTCGTGTT
The DNA here is from genome assembly GCA_004026705.1 of Nesogale talazaci. Taxonomy (NCBI): domain Eukaryota; kingdom Metazoa; phylum Chordata; class Mammalia; order Afrosoricida; family Tenrecidae; genus Nesogale; species Nesogale talazaci. The sequence goes on along the minus strand of PVJH01005343.1, from coordinate 9,903 downwards.
CAAGCTGAAGAAAATTAACACAATTCCGCAAGCACCCAAACGCCGCCTTGAGCAAATTCCACCTGAATTGAGAGGCCCTTTCAAGAACAGATTTGATGCAATGAACACTGATGACCAAAGAGCAAATAAGTTGTGGGGTGACATCAAAAACATCAAACATGAAGAAACCAAAAGGTTACTAAAAAGATAGCAGAGAACCAAAAGTCAACTGCCTGAAGAAACTCGGAAACTTGCTCTTTAATGCAGAGTCGCTAAAATGAACGCGAGAGATGAAATCAAGTGTCCAAACCCAAGATTTCAAAGAGTGGCTGAAGAAGACCAAGGAGAGGACTAAACAGCAACATGCAAACATATGGAGTTAGAAAACCAAAATGGGAAGAATGAGTCTGGCATCTCATGTGCTGAAATGACTAAAGAAAAGACCCAAACTTTAGGTGGCGATATTGAAAGAGTCTATAATCAAAGTATTGAATGATGTAGGGACCTTCAAAAGAAGATGGAAGGAATACACAGAGTCACTCTACCAACAAGAACCAATATACATTGAACTGTTGCAGAAGGGGAAGTATGATCACGAACCAATGGTATTGAAGGAAGAAATACAAGTTGCACTTGTCATTGGCATAAAACAATACTCGAGAAATGTACTGAACACCCACAGAAATATTTCAAAATACAGATCCAGCAATGGAGGTACTTACTCAACCAAGCCAATAATTTGAAAGAGAGCTATCTGAGAAAATTTGGGAGACAGCTATGTAGACAGTTGATTGGAAGAGATCAATATCTGTGCCCATTCCAAAAAAAAGTTCATTCAACAAAATGTGGACATTATTGACTAATATCACGAATATCACATGCAAGTAGTTTTGTTGAAGATGACTTTAAATGTTTGCAGCAGTTTACTGACAGGGAACAAATTCAAGGAAGATTTAAGACTCAGAACAAGAGTTATCAGATGAAAATTTATTGATATCAGAAGGACCTTGGCTGAAAGAGACTATCAGAAAAACGTTTGTGCTTTATTGACTGCAAGCTTTTAGTTGTATGAATATAACAAATCATTAATAACTTTGCAAAGAATGGTAAGAGTACTGCAAAGAATGGTAGTCCAGAACACTTCATTGTGTTCATGCAGACATAACCCATGCATAAAATAAGTCAGTCATAAGGGATCATGTATCAGGCATCAAAGAACTAAACATTATATCACTATAAATGAGGGGTATTACAGGTTGGGAACCCAAAGCCCATCTATAGGTAATACGACATCCCCTTACAAAAGGGTCTCAGAGAGATGAACTAATCAGGGTACAATGTAGCAACAATGAAATATTCAACTTTCCTCTAGTTCTTAAATGCTTTCTACACACACCCCCACCTCACCCCTACTATCATATATCATGATCCCAATTCTACCTCACAAATCCAGCTAAACCAGAGGATGTACACTGGTACAGATAGGAACCAGAAACATAGGAAATCCAGAACAGATGATCCCTTCAGGATCAGTGGTGAAGTTGGTGATGCCTGGAGGGTGGAGGGAAGGTGAAGTAGAAAGGGCGAACCGATGATAAGGTTCTACATATAACCTTCTCCGTGGGGTATGGACAACAGGGAAGTGAGTGAAGGGATACATCGGACAGTGTATGATATGACAAAATAATAATAACTTATAAAATATCAAGGGTTCATGAGGGAGGGGCCAATAGGGAGGGAATTGGGAAATGAGGAGCTAATACCAAGGACTTATGTATAAAGTAAATGTTTTGAGAATGGTGATGGTAATAAATGTACAAATGTGCTTGGCATACAATAGATGTATGTACTGGTTGTGATGAGTTGTATGAGCCCTCAAAATGATTTAAAAAATAAGTCAGTCATGCTAACAGAACAAGGGTATATTGAATTCAAATCAGGGAAGGTTTATGTCAGGGTTCTATCTTGTCACCATGTTTTTCAGTGGGCACATTGAGCAAATAATATAATATTATATGAAGAAAAATACGGCATCAGGATTAGAGCAAGATTCATTAACAACTTACAACATGTGGATGACATAAGTTTGCTTGCTCAAGGCAGAGTACTTGAAATATGTGTGGATGAGTACAGATTCAGTATTGATTAATGTAAATAAGTGTAAAAAGAAATCCCAATGTAAAGAAAACAAAAACTATCACAACTAAACCTATAAAGTACATCATGATAAATGGGAAAATAACTGAAGTTGTCAAGGATTTTGTTTTGCTTGCATCTACAATCAACCCCCATGGAAGAAGCAGTCAATTAATTAAATGACTTATTGCATTTATTCAAGCACAAAGATGTCACTTTAAGAACTAAAGTGTGCCTGATCCAACCTATAGCATTTTAAATAATCACATATGCTGTGAAAAGTGGACAAGGAATAAGGAAGAATTGATGCCTTTGAATTCTTATTTAGGTGAAGTGAAAGTACCATAGACTGCCAGAAGAACAAACAAATTCATCTCAGAGGAAGCACAATTAGAATGCTCCTTAATAGTAAGGATGACAGAATTTGGCTCACATACTTTGGACATGCGGTCAGCGGAGCCTCATGCTTGGTAAACTGGAGTGTCAGTGAAAAGGAGGACATCCGTGGATGAGGTGGATTGACCCAGAGCTTGAGACAATGAACTCAACCACAGTCAAGACTGAGAGGCTGGTGCAGGGCTACATAGTGTTTTGTTCTGTTGTACATGGGGTCCCTATGAGTCTCAGTCAACTCAACAGCGGCAACTAACACCTAACAGCATTAATGACCTAGAATAATGATTTGTGTCCCATGGAGGCCAAGTCACCCAAGTACAGAGCAGGCCAGGCCTAGCTCTGGATCTTGGCTTGACTGCTCACCACTTGGGTGACCTTGATTCCCTCTTCACGTCCCTATGCCTCAGTTCCTTTATCTGTAAGGACGGCCTGCAGATCACACCTGCCTCTTGTGAGACATTCTTGGGAAGGTGGGCACAACACCTCGCACACACCCCCAAGTCCAGCTTCCCACACAGGGCAAGTCCTTCTGGAGCAGTATGTGATGCCCTTCTTCCACCTGGGCCACAGCACCTGCCTTCGTCTATCCCCACCTGCCACTGTGTCTCAGGGAACCATGGTCACAGCCCTCTCGCTGGTTTCCCTGCCTCGCCTCCAGCCTCCACACTCCAGGCTTCCTCAGAGAGATGTTTTTCTCAGTCAAAAACCTGATCTGATCCTTCCTGGCTTCGTGGTCATTTTTTTAGTGTCTTCCATCACCCTAACTTCCCTATTAAAGTCCAGACCTTTCACCCAGCAGCAGGGCAACCCTAGAAGGTCATCATGGGATGGCTCAGATATAACCATCTCATTCAGGGAAGGGCTGAGTCTGAGATTTCGTGTTCCCTTAGATTGCATTTCACAGATGGATCCTCATGGCTTATGTTGTCTTAAGACACATATTTCATGTACAGATGTAGAGAATGCTATCCATCCCCACCATCAATGTCATTGCTATCACCATTATCCATCTTTGGATTGACTTGGCAAGGTACTAATTTGCTTACTCAATGACATTTCTACAAGTATTTTTCAAGAACCTCCTGAAAAAATGACGCTGAAAGTCTCCCAGGTCAACTGCTGAGGCTGCTACCACCCATGCCTGCGGTTCCTCTCTGGAGTGGCCTCGGCCACGTGGCACTCTCTGCCTCAGATTGCTGTTCTTGTGGTCACTGGGTGCCTGTAGGGGGTTCAGAGAATTGTACAAAGCAACCTCAGGAGATAACTCGCATCCCTCCTTGCCATCCACTCTAGTCACCCACTATCCAGCTAGGCAAGAGGAATGGGGAGGTTTATTGATTCCACCTTGCCAAGGAGTTAAATGGTTTGGCCAAGGATGCCAGAGAAAGTGGAACGAGGAGTTCCTCACCCAGGCCCTGGCCTTCCTGAGACGATGCTGTTTCTAAGATGTAACCAGGCCCTTCATCAAGGACTTGGGGATGCCACCGCATGCCAGACTCTGGGCATCTTGCCTAGAGGATACACGCTCAGGATGCTGGAGATGAGTGGTTCATGAGATTACCTCCTCAGGATAAGATTCTCTCAACAGAAAGATCTAAGAAAGCTTCACAGAGCAGGTGAAACTTGATGGGGCCCTGGAACCAGTAGATGTATTGTTCCTCAAGGGACTATTGTGGAGGTTAAATGAGTGAGCACTTGGGTCCTCACACAGACTCGAGGTGCACTGATATTGGTGACCACTCCAGGGGGGCAGAAGCCAGAAGCCAGGACCCTGAATCAGACCAAAGGGTTCAAACCCTGACTCTGCCACTTGCTAGTGTGGTCTTGGCATGCAAGCCCCGCCACCCCCACCCCTGGAGCATTCCCCTTTTATAAATGGAGGAGCCAGGCCCACCTACAGAAGGCTCCTGGAGGAAAGGACTGGTGGTGCAGGGAAACCCTTCGTAGCATGGAGGAGCTGCGCAGGGGAGCACTGATGGTAGGCTCAGCGGGAAGCCACTCAGGTAGGATGTAAGGGGTTGGAATCATTAGCAGGGAGGGGGTCATTGAAATCTCAGGAGTGTCAGAGAACACCCCCACCCAGGGGGGAGAGTGTGAGAGAGGAGAAGGGGTGGAGGTGGGAACCAAGAGGAATCCTGGGGTCCCCCGATGGATTCTGTGTGAGCACTCCTCTATAGGTACGGTGTGGTTACCACAGACGCAGAGCACAGAGAGCGACTCTCTTCTGAGGAAGACCTGGTACAGCGGGTCAGCTGACGGCCGTGCCAGGGCACTGAGACGGGCCCAGGTGTGGAAAGAGGGTCCTTGGCCCTCTGACCCTGATGCCCAACAGATGACCAGTTCCTCCAGCTGTCCCAGACACATCTCCCCAGAGAGCTAATACCCACAAGAGATGACAGCCCCACGCATGGTGCTTATTCACACGCCTTGGCCCTTCAAGACAGGGGCAATGTCTGTGTGTCCAATGAGAAGCCTGAGGTTCGGAGGGGAAACATGACCTGCCTGAAGTCACATAGCTTAACTCTGTCCTGGGTTTGTCTAGAGCCACAGCCATCACTGTCCCTGAATGCACAGACACGAGTCCTTTTTCTGCAGGGAAGCCACTGTGGAGGGGATGGTGGCTTACCTGCAACTTCATCATTGCCACTTTGATTCTCTGAGCAGCCTCTGGGTCTGGCAGTAGAGTCACAGCCTTGATGACTCTGAGCAGGACGCCCACCAAGTTGGGCTGTCAGCCTGCGTGGACCTTTAGAAGCTCCAGTCCACCTGGCTGGTGACTCTCTTCCTTCACTCCTACAAGAACATTGGCGCTCAGAGAGGCAAAGTGAACACGCTAAGGTTGCCCAGCAACTTAGGAGAAAAGACAGACTCATGCCCTTTCCAACCCTGACTCCACCCCAGGCCTCTGCCCACTCTTCTCCGGGAACCATATCTAGAGCAACATCCATGACTCCTGGGTCAAGACCTAGGAACCAGCAGCCCTGACTGGGAACTTGAGGCTATTTTGCCCTCATTCTCTGCACACACCCAGCATGCTCCACTCCAGTTGGGCCTGAACAGCATGGACACCCCCATCTCCTGTGTTTCCTCCCAGGCCTTATTCCTAATGGCTTTCTCTCACAGGCTACACTTCCTTTATCTCACCCCCAGCTGCCAGGTGCCTTAGTGGAGACCTGTCTTGGGAAGGGATGTCAGCTACCTGACTCCTTCTCACACACCACCCCTTCTCAGCCCAGACAACAGCTACTACACAGGATGTACCAAAATTCTAATCTACATGGTAGTAAGATTTTTCAGATTCCCCTGGGGAATCTCCTGGAAGTGCCTGTTCTGATCCGGTCCCCCTGGGGTGGAAGTGCAAATTCTGAGCTGGTAGTCAAGCTGCACATATCCAGTCTGGGAGCCTGAGCTCCACGCCACTCCTACAGCAGGTACATCATCATTTGACAATTTCAGAGATTATGAGTGAGGGGTGGAGTCTAGTCTGACAATCAGGTCACAGCCAATGTGGCCTCTGGGTGGGCATGGCCTACTCCTAGGAATTCTGGGAACTCCAGAATTTCTTCTTTGGAGGTAGAGGTGCTTCTCTCTCTCTGCTCACTCCCTGGAAGATGCTATGACTGACAAGACACATGGAACTATGCCAGTGGCCTGAGCTGGAGGAGCCACATGGACCTACTCTGATGCAAACAGAACTCTGGAGTCAGAGAAGTCACGTAGAGACCCCTGCCCCTGATATGCTTACAATGCCACTGGATTCAAAGACTTTCCTCCCACTGGCCTATGATCATCCTGCATTTGGTGTCATTGCATGTGTTTCATAAGTCTGAATTGGACTTTATTGATTGGTATCAGACATGTGAGCTAATATCAGACTTATGGACTTGGACTGGACTGGGTTAGGATACTTTCTTAATGTACAATGACCCTTTGTATGAAACTCTTTCTTATACCCCAATGAGTTTCTGTGAATTTGTTCCTCTAGTCTACTCAGACTAATGCAACTCCTCTTACAATAGAGTCAGGAGTGATGTGAGTGTGGAATGGAAGACTAAAGGCAAGTCCCTGGCCCCTAGGAGGGGCCCAAGAAATGCTAGACCCTGCCTTCTATTCTTCCAGGTGGGTTTGAACTTCAGTAAACTATGGACTGAAATCTTTGACCTGTCACTTACCAGTTGTGCTAACTTGAATAGTTCCTTACCTTTTGGAACTTGATGTATTCTCTTCCACCTCCCCACCTCCTGTCCTCATCATTGAAATTCAAGAGCCCAGCACTGTGCCTGGTCCATACAAGGTCCTACACAGGTGCTGGCTCTGCCTCCTCCCTCCTGCATCCTCCAGCAGGTGAGCTGTGTCTCTACCAGGAAAAACACCACCTCAAAACCCACTCAGCCTTGTCATTCTGTGCCTGTCCTGAAGGCCACTTGGAATGGTTTTCACAGCTGAAATGATGACTTTTGCATAAGTGGATGGTGCCAAAACCCGGAAACAAGGATTCAGAATGAGAGGCATTGGTGGCTAATGCAGGCTAAGAGAGTAGAGCAGCTATCTGGAGAAGACGATGATCTCAGGGGCACAGGGACCTTCTGAGTCCTGTCGCCTCAGACCCCGATGTAACGACCCTACCAAGGGCTTGTCTCCACCCGCTTGGGTCCCTCTAGGGACGAGTGAGGGGAAAGAATGTGGAAGTGCACACGGACAGATGCGATTTCTGCCCAGCTCCTCTACCCACTTCCTGTGGGCCCTGGGCTGAGTCCCTCTCCCTCTTGACTGAGTCCCTTTCTCTCGCAGGTCCAGCTCCCTCATCTTTCAAATGGAGGTGCAGGTGGCCCCTGATTGACAATGCCCCACACTGAGGACAAACTGCATTTCCCACTATAGAAGTGTCTGCATCCGATTGCTAGAAATAACGTCCCCAATACAAGGTTGCCACACGGAATTTGCTGACGGGAGTCTCATGTTCACTGGCAGAAAGATTGGATTCGTAAAGAGACTGTTCATAAAAGACAATAAGAATGAAAGCTAAAGGACATCAAAACCAGCTTCCCACAGACAGAGTCGTCGGAACAGAGCTCTAGCCAGAGTTGAATTTCGCCTACTCTAACAGCAACCACCGCCCTGGACTATGCCCAGGAGCTATTGGGCAGCTCATGGAACACGTTCAGGGGCCGTGTTCCTCAGAGGGGCGGGAACTGGTTCTGGTCATGAGTGGCCCTTCTGTTGCTGGCTCGCACTCATGGTGGCCTCTGACAGAATGAGATATTGCCTGGTCCTTCGTCATCTCCCTGACAGAGACCATTGTTGTAACTGTCACATCAATCCATCTCCTTGAAGGTTTCCCCGGACCCCCTACTTTGCCTTCTGGGCGATCTGCTGCCAATTTTATAAGATGGATCTGTTTTTCGGGCCATCGCCAGTCTCGTCAACTTTCCTCACCAGCCCAATGGTTCTAATGCATTGATTGGTTTTGCTGTTTTCATTTCCATGAACCGGTTTTCACACATATGTCAGAGAATGGGAAACAACTACATGTTTTTATTTCTACTCAAACCCAGCGTTCCCTTACTACTAGCTGTGTGGCCATACCCGACCCGTTCTGAGACTCTGCTTTTCAATCTAGGACATGAGGATGAAGATGGACCCCTGTCACCTTGAACAGGGCTTGGCACACATGAGGGAGCTTCAGAAAGTTTGGGGGTGGGAAATGGCATGCTCTCATGAACTTTTTGAAACCCTCTCCAGCTCGATGCTCGACACAAAGGCAATGCCTCTCACCCCTTCCTCCCTTCTCCCTCTTGTAGCAACCAGTTATGTTCTTGGGCACATTTGTCCCGTAGACTGTTCTAGAATTTCTCCTCATTGAGTCTGGTCCTGAGACAAAAGAAAAGAATAAATAAATCAGGCAAATGGCATCAAATCACAGAGACCTGGGAGATATATGCTTCTAGAAGGAGGAAACAATCCCTTAGGTCAAATGCCACCAAGAGGTCAAAGGCACAAGAACCGAGAAATGTCCACGCAACAGGAACATGGAGGATGCTGGTAACCCTGGCAAGAGAGTTACCAGACTGCAAAGGGCAAGAAACCACAGAGGTGGAATGGAGGATGAGCCAGACCCAACCTGTGTGGATGATCCATGCATGAGGAAAAGGCAGACCCAAGAGTATAGTTAGGGGTAAGTCTGGGGTACTTTTCTTCAAATTAAAGACAGAGATGCTCGCTCCCAGCACTCACTTTCTCAAGACAATGCAGCCTTGAGGGGAATCATGAGGGGAGAGCAGGGATCAGCAGAGGCCTGGGTCGCTGAGCCTGGGGGTGATAGGAAGGTGGGCATTGAGTATCTGGTGGGTATCACGCAGATGCCACCAGGGACTGCCAGCTCACTGGAAGAAACAGACACGCTGGCTCAAAGAGCACAACAGATTCCAACTCACAGCAATTCCAGGGCTCCAGAGTGGACAGGAGCCTCGTGGAACTGTTTGGCCTGTGATCTTCATGGGAGCAGATTGCCAGTCCTTTCTTCAGTGGCACAGGGTTCTCAATGCCATCTTTCCAAGGAGTGGTTGAGTAGTTCTTTCTCCAGGAACCTGACAACTGACTTGAGTCTCAATACTCCAACCTTACACATGCCTCTTGACCTTTCCAGAGCTCCTGCTCCTGAAGCGTGGGCTCTCGATCCACCTCACCTGGTCTTCTGGATCAGCCCCAGGACAAAGTGGTGGCCTCGTGATTACAAACTGGGCTGCAAATCTTAAGGTCAGCAGTTTGAAGCCACCAGTCACTCTGAGGGAGTAAGACAGGGCTTTCTACTCCCATAAAGAGTGATGGTCTGCGAAACTCACAGGGGCAGTCCTGTCTGCCTTTATCGGGCCTCTATGAGTCAGCAGTGAGTTGGGGGCAGGGGGGAGTTGTTTGCTTGGTTTTTGAGTTTTCTCATATTCCAAAGATCCATTGACATACAACATGCTGAATGTCTGGGCAATAGAGGACGCTGGGAGGCTAGAGCAGCTTCCTGCTTCCTCGCCACCAATGCTGTCTCTCTTGCTCTCCCACCTTCTTGGCAATCTGAGGTTTGGTTCTGATTTTGCCATTTATGTTCCCTGCCGATGGAGTCATGGCATTTAAGAGCTAAGAGGGCACTGTAGTCAGCCAGGATTTAGCATTCTATGGACCCTGTGTTTGAGTTCAAACTCCTTGCTTTGCCATATGCCTGGTTCCAACAAGCTGAGGTCTTCTCCATCCTTTATGAGTGCCCCCAGGTCACCGTGAAGGAGAAAGGGTTCAACAGCAGTTAACAGAAACAAGAAGAGCAGGCACCACGTTGAGGATCTGGTAGGAGTTCGGGCGTGCAGGCAGCCAGGAGGTTCATTATTTCATGGCTCAGCCTCAGCA